>NW_021025866.1:953994-965541 GCF_004153795.1 Camellia sinensis
GAACAAGTGTGTTAATCTAACTCTCATTTTGGTCAAAATTGTTTTAACAGAAAGCCAAAAATAATAAATTGTCAAAATGATGAACTAGGGGCACAGTTGAGTCAGGTGTTCTAACTTTTCCCCATTGTTAACATTCTTGCCAAAAAATGCACCATACCAGCCGGAAAAAGGCACCACTAAAGCTAACCGCAAAAAGGGCAGAAAGCTCTCATATCCTCCAAGCAACGAGGTATCAAGCCAAGTGCGAAGCACGAGCTGGAATGGGGTAAGATATTACACTCCCTTATCTGGACAAATCTGATCACGTCCAAACTCCCCAGCAGAACATCGTCAACCAATGTCAGCTGCAGATTTGTTACACACCCAGTTGTAGCGCAATTCCTCTGTGGGAGGAATTCACTAGCTGTGCATAGAAGAAAGAGAATCTAGCAGAATGCTAGGGGTAAGAGCCCGCAACTTCTTGTTTATCTAGCAACCACCCAGGGGAGGGATAAAAAATGAGAGATTAAAGAATAGAGAGATGTGCGCTGAGAGAAAAGGTGAGAAAAAGGGTTTTGTGAGAAAAGCCGAGCCTGAGGGCCGAGTGATGTAAGAATCACAAATAAGAAAGGGTGGGAAACAATACCCGGAGAAACTGGCTCCTCGTGCACCAAGAGGTATCTTGCCTTTGTAACACAGCTGAGTGTTGTGTCTGTGTGTTTTGTTTGTCTCGATTCTTGTTTTGAGTCGTTTGAGTGTCAATAAATGTGTTTAGGTTGTTTTACCTTATTTTTCCTTTGTTGAGTTGTGTTTAGGTTGTTTTACCTTTTGTTTTCCGTTGTTCAGTCTTTTTTCGCTGTGTTCAGTCGTAGGCTCAATACCCGGTTAAGAATTCATTTCTCAATTTCAAAATGAATCATTTTGTGCTTAGGAGTGCCGTGTCATTCTCCATATTTGTGCAAAACAAGATTTGTTCTTTCCCAAAACCGCAGGGTTCAACCCAGATCGTGTGAAAACAGTAAAACCTGGACCTATCTGAAGCAATGAAAGTTTCGGATTGCAAAGCAAAAGAAAAGAGGGAAAATTTGGAGCATCCGAGTTTGTTTCAAATTCTACAGGTTCCGTTTTTGCATCCCGTCTTTTCAAATCGGACTGTCTGTTCAGACTGAGCTGTGTGCCGAGTAAACTGAATATTGTGTTATGAGTTGCGTATTCAGAATGAGCAGTGTGCTGATACAAGCTGTGTGTTCAAAGTGAACAGAATACTATGTTGACTGTTTCACTGTTTCAAGCCAGAATGGCGATCAGAAGTACTCTCCCTGAATACCATTCCCCATCAGAGTAAAGCGGTTTACCGCCACTTACTCCATGAGATGCTTTCTAAAGTGCCACTTTGTTTGTTTATTGCATTCCCTAAATGTCATGTTCTACATCGCTTGTAACATGTACTGTATCATCGCACTTGTTGCATTCATTTGCATCTTGTATTATCTCTTATTGTTTATCCTTTTACGCCGAGCAGCGTTTAGGATCGTGGTCCCCCGGGACTTAACTTAGGATGCGTGGAACGCGCTCCTGAGTTACCTGACCTCTTCTCACGATTTCAACGTGGTTAGAGTATTCATTTCCTCACACGATTTCAGCGTGTATGGAATTTATCCCAGGTTGCGTTGTAGGCATGCTGGGCGGGTTGTTGGACCTCCTCTCACGATTTCAGCGTGGTTTGAGTGTCCCGTTCCTCGCACGATTTCAGCGTGTTTGGATCTTATCTCAGGTTGCGTTGTGCGCGCACTTGAGCGGTTGTTTTCAGACCTCTTCTAACGATTTCAGCGTGGTTTGAGTGCCCGTTTCCTCACACGATTTCAGCGTGTTTGGAATTTATCTCAGGTTGCGTTGTGTACGTACCTGGGCGGTTGTTTTCAGGCCTCCTCTCATGATTTCAGCGTGGTTTGAGTGTCCCGTTCCCCACACGATTTCAGCGTGTTTGGATTTTATCTCAGGTTGCGTTGTGCGCGCACTTGAGCGGTTGTTTTTGGACCTCTTCTCACGATTTTAGCGTGGTTAGAGTGTTCTTTTCCTCACACGATTTCAGTGTGTTTGGAATTTATCCCAGGTTGCGTTGTAGACGCGCTGGGCGGGTTATTTTTGGACCTCCTCTCACGAGTTCAGCGTGATTGGAGCCTCCCCTTCCTCACACGATTTCAGCGTGTTTGGAATTTATCTTAGGTTGCGTGGAACGCCCTCCTGATTGATTTTCTTTGTTCTTCCTCCACTCACGAGTCCAGCGTAGTTGGAGTGTGTTCACCCTTTGCCTCTATTGTACTCTCTGTTGCATCGCATCCATTATCTATTGCATCACATCTATTACATCCATTGCATCATATCTGTTTTATCATTTGGTCTAGGAGACCTTAAATCCCGCATCTTCATTCGCACTGTCTTGTGCACTCCTTGGTCTAGGAGACCTTAAATCCTCTAAAGGTGCAATTCCTTTAGTGTTTGTCGTGCTCGAACGACTTCCAATGGTCTGGTATAGCCACCTGCCTGTGTTAGCGGTGAGTTCCTAGGAGACCAACTGAGACGGTAGAAACTAGAGTTCGAATGGCTCTTGCCTAGAACGCAAAGGTTCGGGATTTCCGAGACTAAAGTCTGGTTTAAATTCCCAGGGGTATACCCTCGGCTTGAAATCTGTATGGCAGCCTCATAGATTGAGATAGCATATGTATGCGTCTCAATTCTGGATACCGAATCAACCTAGTCTGTCACCCTGTTGGAGAATAGGGAAAGCTGCGACCACAGCTAGGGAGAAAAGTAGTACCTGTAGTTCAGCTGAGAAGAAGAGGAAGATTCCCCAGCAGCATGAGGTAGGTCATTGCCAATTGCCCCTGTAAGGTACCTTCACTTCCTAGCTATTACATTGCATTTTTGCGTTGCATTGCATGGCATAAATCCCTAATTTTCAAACCGGCTTCGCGTAACGTATAAGTCCAATTATCAAAATCTTTCTGCATATCATTTTGCATCCTGCCCCTAAACTACGCTGGTTTGATTCCTTGCAAAGGGATACGTAGGCAGCCTGCGGGCGCAATCATTTATTTGTCTGTACTTTGTTTGTTTGTCTAAGTCTTCGGCCTTGTCAAAAATGGGTCGTCTCTGGGTTTTGACATTCACTCCCGTTATGAATGACTTTCGAGTTCTGTCAAAGAGGGGCAACTGTAGACACCCCATTTTTGACCGACCTTAAGACTCAGACGTCACCAGTTGAACGCTCGGTAATGTTGCATATTGTGCTCGTTCTGAGGTTTCAGAGTCTCGGCTGCGAGCCTTGCCTCCAGACTTCGGGGTTCTTTTGTGCTTTGCCTCGGTTTGCGAACCAGGTCCTGTTTTCTCTATTTTCTCTTTCCGAAGGGAGGGAGAGGTCTCGTAGACCATCTCTCAATGGCCATAGGCTACGTTTTGTGGTCGTAGGCCATTTTTCCCGTTTGGAGCCTAGTTTCCGGTTTTAGGAGCCGTCGGCCGTGTGCCTCGGTTTGGGACCGCTTAACTACCTCCGTTTGCTCTGATTTTTGACACACACCTTATTTCCTCCCTTTAGAGGGACACTGTGGCGCTGGAAACCACCTTCGTGGTCATACGCCACTTCCAGTGCCTAACAGCTTGTTTTCGGGGCCCCGAATCGCGCGTTTTGGCCCCCAAACCTTCGTTTTGCATCCGTTTTGGTCCATTTTTGGTAGAGACACTACTTTCATTGTTAGGGAGGTGGTAGGATGGTGGCCGGCCACCTATTCCCCTGAAAATCCAATTTTCTCATTTTCTCTCTCCAAAAGCCGATTTTTCTGACAGAAAGCTGGTTTTTCTCACTTTTGAGCCACATTTTTTGGCTTTTCATACCACCATTGTGTTGTGCTCATCTGGGAGGCCACCTTTCTGGGTAGGCCGACCAGCAATTTTTGTTGACTCTTTTGACCCCTGGTCGGCCGACTAGGGGGGGTGGCCGGCCGGCCACTTGAACTGGCCGGCCTGCTTCTTGCTTTTTGCTTTTTCTGAGTGTAATCCAACTGTGCCAGCTGGAAGGCATTTGGTGCATCCTCTATACACGTGTATGGAGGATGCTTGGGCCCGTTTAGGATATTTTGGAGCCTCTCCTCTAAAGGAGAGACTTGGCTTCATATTAGCTGGTTAGACATTTTTGGCCAAGGCTTATAACCTCCATGCTCTATTGTCACTATTCCAAGCTCCAAAACCCTAATTTTCTTGGTCCATTTGCACTACAACCCTTAGCACCACACCTCCATCATCCATTCTAGCACCTTAGAAGTCATTTGCAGAGGTTGAAAGCTCACCAACTTGGTCCAAAAACTGCTGGAGGTCGGCTCTTCAAGGGTAAGTGTCTATTTCCCTTAAACTTGTATTTTTTTGCTTCATTACTTAGCTTCACTTGCAAGCATTTCTGGGCTTCGACCCAAACTGTAAAGTGTCTTATTTTGATCCCCTCTTCAACTTTGTTTAAGGGCACTTTGCTGTTTGAGGTCATTTACTTCCCCTTATCCTCTATCTCTCTTTTAGGGCTATTTTTGCATCCTATTTTAGCCTTACTTGTGAGCATTTTCGAGATTTGATATAAACTTGAAAAAGTCTTGTTTTGACATCCTCTTCAGGTTTTGTTAAGGTCACTTTTCTGTTTGGAGTCATCTTCCCCCTATGCATGCTTCATCCTTTCATGATTAAGGCTATGCATTAGAGCACTTGCATTGGCCAGGGTTTGGCCTCTTAGCCACTGAAATCCAGTAGATTTTCAGTGGCTTAGATGTATTTTTGAGGGCCAAAATTAGAGGGGGGTGACCCCCTCTCTCCTTGTCTTGTTTGGGGGTCTTTTGGGCCTTCCAAAGGGACCCTATTTTGCATGCATCGAAGTCTCTTTTTGGGCCTAATTTTGTGAGTTTTGGGGTCTGCCTTAGGTCTGTCCGGGGCCCTTTTGGCCATTTTTTATACCTACAATGCATGTGTAGAACAATTCCATTCAAGGCCTTTTGAGGGGGCCTTTCTTTGCATGTTTCCTAAACTGATTTCAGGGCCTATTTTGTGAGTTTTAGGGCTTTCATAATCCATTTCTAGAGTTGGTTTTGTCATGCTATGTGTCTATCTTGTATGTGCTTAACAACTCCTTACAAGGCCCTCCAAAGAAGCCCCTCATTTTTGCATGCATTGGCTGCATTTCAGTGATTATTTGGGCATATTTTGGCATGTTTTATTCACTATTTTTAGCTAGTTTGATGAGTTCTCATTTTCTTCATATACATGCCATGTAAACCATGCTTGCTAGCCAATGTTGCATGCTATTTTAGTCCATCATGTTAGCATTTTTTGGCCATGCTTTAAACTAGAAATGTGCATGTTTTGGGACTGCCTTGGCTCTGTCTTTAGACTTCATGATCAAATAATGCTTGCTTTGTATACTTGTGGTTCAATACATATGCCTAGTTTTGAGTTTCGAGGCTTATTCCATGCATCGGGTGCCATATTTCCATGTTTTGGGATCATTTAGCATCATGTTTTAGTGCTGGAAATTACATGTTTGATTGTCATGCTTCATCCTTGCCATGTTTTGGTAGAGTGGCATTTAACGCTTTAGGTTTCGGTCCTCGGTTTGCGTACATGTGTGCACGCATTTCGGTTGTCTCATTTTCATCTTACGGCTACTGATGTGAGTGTGGCTGAGGTCCACTCATGTTGGCGTAAGTCCATCGTGCATTGTGTATGCCTTTCCAATTCATAGCATTGCGTATGCTAGGTTGCCTGTTAGAGCATTGTGTATGCCATTTCATAGCATTGCGTATGCTAGGTTGTATGTTAGTCGCATTGTGTATGCCATCTCATTTGCATTGTGTTTGGGATAGGAGTTAGCCCGAGCACGGGAAACGAGGGACGTTTCGTACTCCGAGTGACGGAACGTGTTTCAATTCCCTGTTGCCGACACTCCGAATTTCCCATGATGGAGTTTAGGTCTTGTTGTGTTTTCATGTGCATTCATCTCATATTAAGTCGTGCAATTCGGCTCCTCGGCCATTATGCATCGATATGCGTGATTGGTGGCACGAGGATCGAGGACTATACTCCCTGAAGAGTAGTCATGCATACATATGTGAAATACTTTGCCATGCCCCTTTGTTTCTCTCTGTTGCAGTAAATCAGAAATCAGCAGCCTTCTAGAGCGTTGCGCAATATTTCGAAAACAATTGCAAACAGAGGCGAATCGGGGCATCGCAATGGATTTCCGCGCCAGGCAACCCAAGCATTCATCTTTCATCATTCGGAACAAAGCTGAGGCGGTCCATGAGCTTGCATGCTGATTTATTTGCTTTCCTAGATTAATTCGTTAATTAATTAGGGTTTGTAATATTTCATTATTCATTTCGGACTGTAGTTATTTATTCGGACTGTATTATTCATTCGGACCCTCCGAGCGAGGGCACAATTGTAATAAGTGTGCATGTGTGTGATGTATGTCTTCCAATCCCACGTCTTTCTCCCTTTTATTTACCAGCTTATGATGGTTAGATTAGGGCATGTTTTAATTAGCATACAGTATGATAGCATGTTTGCATTCATTCATCTGTCTTACACGCACCGGGTTCGGCGCATCATACTAACTGCATTTGTATTTCAATTCCAAATTGAATACGTGTTAGTTGTAGCATTTCACATGCCATCCTTAGAATAGCCGAGCCTATCTTAGTTGCATTTTGCATGTGTTGCATTAGGCATTTCTACATAGTTAGGATCATGCATAGATTTCTAACATAGCTTCTGTTTTGGCTTGGAGTACTCGGTAAGTTTTATACTTTAGCATCCTTGCATGCATGTGAGTGACTGCCATGATAGCATGCTTACCATGAGGCTATTTGCTTATATGATATACCTGCCTAAATGCCTGTGGGTGAAGGTTGGGTTATTTGGATTGGAACAATTCATTAAATGTGAGTTTTAAGCCCACTAGATAGTGGCAAAACCATTGTTTTCTAAGCCCTTGGGACCTCCATGTGCCACGCATTTTAAGCCTACATAAAAGTTAGAGCCTAAAAAGGAGAGGTTAATACCCGAGTGTTCCTTAACCCCAAAATTTAAGGCAAATTTTCATGATTTATAATATTTTTATTACAATATTGATATATTACTATAATTTTTATAGGATTTTGTTAATATATATTCTTAAAATACATACATGTTAACAAAATTTTATAATCTTCTATTGACTGACAAAAATATATATAAATAAATAATGAGTAATGATATTGTGAAATTTTAATCATAAACAAAATGTGTGAGACTTATCTCACGAATGAGAGATCTTGGGAGTTCAACTCATGTTAAATTTGAATACTAAAAAAATAAAAATTGAGGAATTATTTATTTTATTTTTTTGTTGTTAAATTGTAGTGATTTACATGATTTTATTTATCACTTAATACTCTATTCACCATATATAATATGATCTTAGTTACTAACAAATTTTAGTCTTACTCGTCATATAATATAACCATCTACTTATCATTAAAACCAACTTTATTCACAGTATAATATAATTATATTTGTTTATATTTGCAAGAGTAAATTACACTGACCTCTCCTAAAGTTTGAAAAAAATACAATATGCCTCACAAGTATGACATTAGGCTTTCCTAAGGTTCATATAACACTTGACTCTCTTTTCATTCAAAATTTATTAGTCATATAAATAATATGTATATATATATATATGTTATCATCTCTTTTTACATTAAAATGTATATTTTACCTTGTATATTTTTGTGTGTTTATGCCATTTACATTAATTTTAGTCTTTTTAACTTTACCAAAAGATAGGCCATTGCGATTATGCCAAAATTATAAGATAAGTTGTATTTTTTTCAAACTTCGAAGGAAATCGGTATAATTTATCATATTTTTAAATATGAAACTTCAAATCACTAATTTTATGCTATTAATCCGGCATAGTTTCATACATTTCTCTCTTAAAATACTTATTGAAATAAAAGAAATATATATGTAAGAAATAAATGAAAAACGCAATAGAAAATTTTATAGCTCGGATAATGTTGCCAACCCATCTTTATTAAGTAGCTAAGAAAACATTATTAACCTAATAATTTTTGTATTTTTTTTAGATTAAAATATATTATATAAATGATACTTTCATTATATCTAATAATTTTCCCAATTGGGCGACACAACATAAATGTGGATCTTTGAGCCAACAATAATTAATAGAAAAGCCTAAGCTAAATTATTAGAAGTGCTTGGCAATACACTTTATTATCTTTACTATTTTAATGGTTTTTTAGGAATTTAGTCAACCAAATTACATTGACAACTATAGGTTGGCTTGCTTTATTTTCATACACCAATTATTTTTGTGTGTATATTTCTCTTCAAAACATACACTTAATAAATCTGAATTTCATTTTTTACACAACTCGATTCTAGAATTTTTTTATAGATAGTCTCACCATTTCATAATTAAAATTTTTAAACTTTAAATGTAATAAACCGCAAAATTATTAAGAGAACATAAACTTTTACAATTGCATTTGATGAAATTTCATTTTATAGGATCATTGCATAATAAACTTATTGTTAATAGTGTTAAACAAATCTTATTTTATATATGTAACTAAGCAATCATTCATCCATTGATTTCCCATTTAATTATGCAATTGCTCTTGATATATTTCATTGCTGATAAATTAAGCTCTTTCAGTTGTTGCAATTGCAACTAGTAATAGTAATGCTAGTTTCACAAGCAAATAATCAATTTTTAATGAGATTAATGAGGTCACACTATATTAAATAAAAAATACATAATATAAACAAAAATAGAAGTTTAGAGTTTTTGACAGCTTGATGGAGGCATGAGACCCTGTCAAGTGCCACATAGTGTCACCTCTAGACAATTCGCCATATCAAAAGTATCCTTATCTTCTTCATCATTTAAACTCTAAGGCACAGTTTGAGAACTGATTTTATGGGTTTTTTTTTTTTTTTTTTTTTTTAGAATAAAAAAATACAACTTATAATAAATTTATGTTTTTCTATGCCAAACGACTCAATTTGGGACCTTTCCCCAATCACAAATCACAAATGTATATATGTCTCGATTATTTCTCAAACACCTAATATAAATGTAGTGAATCATACTATTAAAATTAATCACAATAATAAAATATATATATCGCATGACATATGCGTATACAAAAATTATTCCAATTTGACCGAATTCGTAGGTATGTGGGAAGATGACCGTGTTTCTAGCTAAGTCATCCTAGGCGGACCATCGGCCCACAAGAACAGCCTCACTTGATATTTTTACAGTTCTATTCCAGCCCAACTCGTTTATTTATAAAATATTAATTATCATTTTATATTATTTTAATTATGCAATAAAGTATATATACTTTTTCTAAAGTTTAAATTAAAACAGTTGTTAAAATTTATATTTATTTTATCATTGAATTTTGTTAACATTTTAAATTTAAATAATGAATAAAAAGATCTAAATAGTTTAATATCCATTCAAGCTAAAATAAAATAAAATAAATAAATAATGGCTCATATCTATTAGGTTAAGTGGGTAAATTTAAAATTTTAATAATTTTTAAAATTGGATTTGAAATGATTAGATTTGATGCCAAGCTAAGCTAAATTTAGAAGGACACATATCCTCTTATTATATAATATAAATCCAGCCCTTGCTTGGTCCACCCTAATTGATCCCCCATAAATTATGTACATAAATTTATCCTCTCTCTTGCTGTGTAATTTTTAATTTTTTAAGGTGAAGAAAATGCAATCTATGTTGTTTTTTGGCAATTAGTTTTTTTTAGTTGGCTTTTCGGTTTTTTTCTTTTTTTTTGGTTATTTCACTAAGAAGTTCATTTATGTTGGCTTTTTTAATTTTATGAGAGAAAAAATGAAATGATTATGATTTTGATATGACATTTTATCTTATTGACTTTTTAGTCTATTTTGTCTTAGTGACTAATTTAGCCCCAACTTTTTTTGCCAAACAAAGTCATAGGGAAGAACTCTTTTAGTCTGACTTTTTGGCTAATTTAGTTTGACTAAATTAACTCCGTTTGAGAAGAACTTTTTAAACTTTTTGACTTTTTTCTGAGAGAAAATGTGAAATGATTTATTTTGAGAATATGGTTAAAAGTAACTTTTTGGCTTTTTTAGTTGTGTCCCCTCCCTACTTTTTGCCTTTTTTTTTTAAAAAAAAAATAAAGTTAAAAAAGGACAAATTATATTAAACCTACTCAAACTATCGACCATTTACACTTTATCCCTCTAATATTTAAACCCAACAACTACCTCCCAAACTATTTGAATTTGAACATTAAATCCTTCTGTTAGTCATCTGTTAGATATTTGGATTAAAAATTATCAAGTGTTATGCACATAATGATTATATTAAATTTTATGACCAAATTATCTCATTTTATCTTTTGTAAGAATTTAATATAATCATCATATGTACAACAATTGATAATTTTTCACTCAAATATCTAACAAATGACTAACAGAAGAACTTAATGTTCAACATTAGGGTGTAAACATTATCCACCACACCAGTTTCTTGAATCAGGATCTTCTTTTACTCTCTCTCTCTCTCTTTGCTTTCCTACTTGTTGGGCTACTAGGCTCACTTTTGGGCCCAATTTCGATGATCCGAACCATTCACATTTTAAAATTTGTTGAGTATATCATACCTGTAAAAAATCAAGTTAATCGATATCAGAAAACATATGTTTGGAAAACTATTTATTAAATTTTAAAAAAAATTGGCTTTCAGTTCGATGATCCTAACACGTAATTTTTGATATCCGATCAACTTAAATTTTTGCAAGTATAATATACTTAACAAATTTTAAAATGTAAACGATTAAAATGGGCCCAATAGCCCAACAAGTAAGAACGTAAGAAAAGAAAGCAAAGGGAGAATCTTGATTCAAGAAACGGGTGTGATGGATAACCAATAAAAATCAAGATCATCTCTTTACTCTCTCTCCTTGCTTTCTTATTTGCTGGGCGATTGAGCCTAATGTCTACAACCTAGATATTCTTAGGAACAGTTTGGGAAGAGGCTAAAAAAATTAATTTTTTAGTTTTTTAGTTTTTTTAGTCAAAAAAATCAATTTTTTTTACCTCAAAGAACCCAGTTGTTTGCCAAAATAGCCACTAAAAAAATCAAAAAATTTAAAAATTATTTTTTTACCAACTTTTCAAAACACCACTTAATAGACTTTTTGGCAATTGAGACCCTGGACCGTGTTAGGGAGCTCACGAGCTCCCTCGAATCCCCCTAATTTCTTTTTTTTTTTTAGAAGCAGAGAAGGAGAAGAGAAGGAAGGAGGAGAAGAAGGAAGGAGGAAGGAGGAAGGAGGAAGAGGAGTGGACTGGAGGGGGCCATAACAGTGAGAGGAGGCGGAGGCGGAGGCGGAGGCGGGCCGGAGGCGACG
Source organism: Camellia sinensis (assembly GCF_004153795.1). Classification (NCBI taxonomy): domain Eukaryota; kingdom Viridiplantae; phylum Streptophyta; class Magnoliopsida; order Ericales; family Theaceae; genus Camellia; species Camellia sinensis. Next base: position 965,490 of record NW_021025866.1, read on the forward strand.
GCGAAGCTGCTGCTACGACAATCGGACCTGGGCGACAGGGTGGGCGACGGCG
>NW_021025866.1:979185-993882 GCF_004153795.1 Camellia sinensis
GACTTGCGAATTTTGAACACTTAAGTGATTTAGAAAACATGAAATGAGTTAAATAATATCGTTAAGCTGCAATTACTCAGTAAATTCTCTTTCTTGGAGGCTAAGCTAGATTAGTTCAGTTAAGCATGGCCTGTTAAGCTAAGGAAACTTAATAGTTGCCAAAGGTAATTAGTTCATAGAAGAAAAGAGAGATGGATGGAGAAGTACGAAGGGAGTTAGGGCAAAACTTTCTTCTTGAGAGCTAGAAGTGAAAGTTGGAGAAAAGAAAGGGTGTTCATAGCACATTTTCAAATATTTAATTTTTATTTCTGGATCTTGGATTTGATCTGCTACGGCGAGCATATCCTTCTGGGTATCTGTTAGAACATTTATACTACTGGGTTCTCCAAGATTTAAACCATTCATTTCTACTATGGATTTCCAGTAATTAATTTCTGATATTTGTTCCTGATTTGTACTACAGGGACATGATTCTTCTGGATCATCTTCATTGGAGGAAGAAGAGAATAGCTGATTAAGCTCATCATCAGAAGGAATTTCATCGTCTGTTGAAATTTCTTCAGCTTCTAGGGCTTGGATTAACTGGTCTTTAATGTCTGGATCAAGGTTGAGTTCATTGACGTTAGATTTAGCTTTAGACCTACATTTATTAGCATAATGTCCTGTTTGACCACATTTGTAGCATTTAATTTCTGATTTGGATTTTCCTTTTGATCTACTTGTGGGTTTCTTTGGATAAAACTTCTTGGTTGGTTTCGGATGGCTAGTCTTTGAGTAAGACTTTTTTCTGTATGGTTTAGAGGATTTTTTATGAACAATTTTTCTGGTTTTGGCTGGATATTTAATGCCTGGCTCATAAGCAAACTGGTCACAGAATTCACCTAATTCTTTCCGGCCTGTTAAGTTTTGTTGCTTCATTTGATACTGGAGTTTAAGGTCATTGCACAGGGAAAGACCTTCATCAGTGACAATGGACATAAGTTGTCCATAAGTGTACTGTTCATAAGGAATAGACATCCGGTCATGACGGTCCCGAAGTTTTTTCCTAACTCATTCGGCAAAGAGGGTAGGAAGGCCGTCAATGAATTTGGCTTTCCAATGAGTACTGTTAGCATTAGAGCGTTGGGTAACCTTAAGAAGGAAAACATCCTTGTACCAGCGAAAATGGGTTAAGGATGGGCAACGCAAATTCTGAAGTAACTCGCGACCACGGTCTTGAGTAGAAGTACTGGTGCCAACAAAATGATAAATGATAGTCTGGATAAGGGTATAAACAGCATCAGACTGTTGAACCTGCTGGTTGGTAGCTGGATCAAGTTCAAGCTTGATAGCAGTAAGGATTTCAGTTTGTTGGGTAGGAGTGATAATATTATCCCACCATCCTTTAAGAATACCGGTAAAGCCGTTAATAATAAACTTAGCTATGGCCTGATCATTATTACTGTACTGACGACATACAGTGGCATACATCATCATCTGGTGTAATTTTTTGTAAATACCAAATTCTGATTCACCATCAATATTCCATTCATAAATGGTTTTACCATGGTAACTATTCTGTTCATTAAGATAAGATTCTTCATAAAGAATATCTGGTGGAGTTGGCCGGGAATAATAATTTCTGGTATGAGGTAGAAAGGCTGGTTTAGAAGGACTATAATAGTTCAACTTATTAACAGATGCTGGTTCTTGGAAATTTAGTTGAATCTCCTGAATGTGTTCAGGAGATAAAGTTTCCTGGTCAGGGTTGGAATCAGCCCTTAGCATGTGGATAGATCCACTGCTAGATTGTCCCGAAGGTTGAGGAGGTTCAGGAGGTCGGACATTAAGATTTTGCATTTTCTGTAAGAGAGTGTCCATAAATTCAGTATTAGACGATTTTAACTTAAAGTTAGTGATGTCTAAAGATGGCTTAATGGATACTGGATGAAGGGTCGAAACTCCTGTAACTGGTGGAGTTAAGGTTCTGTCCTTAAAAGTTGTAACAGCTTCTTCAACACGGGTTAATTGTTTACTGATGGTTTGACAGATAAGATTTGTATAATTATTCTGTCTGACTAGTAAAGTGTCTGTTTTACTTAATTTTGCTGATTGTGCATCAATATATGCGGTAGCAGATAAAGGTTGCCTGGTGGTTTCACCATTAGGGACAAGCTCTAAGGCTTGAGCAGGAGGGTGAATAGAATGAACAATTTGTCCTTCTGTAGTGGTCCAAGCCTTATACTGGTCTTCAATAGCGGTTAAATAAGGTTGGGTTACAGATTTATACCATTCAACAAAGGGTATTAATTTCTGATTGAACTCAAGGTGGTGGTAGTATTGAGTTTTATAAGCAGCTAACTGGTCAGGAGTATGGTGGGTAAAATACCAATCTCGAAATTCTTTATATTGATTCTGATTAAATTCCTGGTTTAGAATTCTTCGATTTTCGCTTCCTGATGTAAAATCCATTAAATATCAAAATTCATGTCACTGGCCGTTGGGCTATCTGGTGAAGGTGTTGGTACTGGGGGTGCAGTATAAACACCATGAGGAATTCTGTTTTGAGAAAGACGGATTCCTTGAATTTCTGATGTCATAGGATCTTCCTGTGGATCACTGGGTGGTCTGCTAGGAGGTCTAGAGGGTATCTGTTGGAGAATATTTTCGATTTGTCTTCTGGAGGGTAAATTGTCAACAGATTGACGACTAGATTCTGGATAGTCCACCTGATAAGGAGGGACGGATCTAAAACTGTTATTAGAAAAACTTCTAGGTGCAGATCGAAAACTGGCATTAGAAGAATTACTTCTGGTAAGCAAAGGTTTCTGGAATTGGAGATACACATGACCTCCTTGTGTCTGGATAACATCATCGATGTTATGTTGAATCATAGGTTTGGGGGGTACAGCATTAGGAATTTCCCACCTATCTGGAAAGGTGATGTCTTTCCAAGCAATCATCTTGGGGACAGCAACTTGGCTACTGTAAAGATTAGTCTCAATTAGGACTGTTTGACCTGTTTCAGTTTTCTTTTTTACATAAGGGTTTAAGGTTGTTAAAGCCTTTATGTAGATCCTGGAATGTACAGAAAAGAGTGGAGTACCTGGTTTGTAATTATATCCATGGGTTAGAACCCTAAGTTCTAAAACGTTGGATAGATTAGCATCACATAAAGCAACGCTAAGATTCGGATAGATATCAAAATATACTGGTCCATGAGACAAACTTGTCTCAATAGCTCCCATTAGTGAAGCACGCCAATCTAGGCATCGTCCATCACGAAGGGTGCATTGAATACTGGTATTTTGACCAAGAAGAGTCAATGGTTTAAAAGCAATTTGTACCAATCCTATATGGATGTACCTATAATCTTTCAGAAAGGGGACAAAATCATTAACATGGATTAATCTAATAATTTCATCATTATTCTGAATGCAAGATGCATGTTCAAATGTCTTGATAATTGTTCGGCTAAGGAATTGGAAATTTCCTTTTCTGTATATGGTGTAGGGATCTACTGAAGGTATGGTCCATTTATCTAGGGCCTGTTTCATATCCTGATATGCAACTAATTCTGCAGCTTCGGCTAATGAGGAAACAGTATTTCCTACAGTTGTTACTGATTCAGTTCCTGGTATTTCTACTGTATTTTCACTTTGGTCTGACATGGTTGTATTGTGATCATATATGTCTAATTTATTATGTTTATACTATTATTATGTGATAACTAAAACTTGGCTCTGATACCATGAAAGGTGCTCACTAAAGGTAAGATTAGCACGTCTGTCAACGGCTTACGGGTATCTGACGGTCAACGCACTCTCTGCAACACGACCTACACCCTACGCGACTTGGGTGACGTCCCACTAACCCAAACATTTAATTAACCTTACAACAGCACAAACCCAAGAATTAATACACACATAATAATAACATAAATAAAACAAATTAGGACATATATGATCTCATAATACCTTTACTGTTGAGGTGGTGGAGGCCTTCTGGCCGCCCAAGCCACCAGATTCTCGTTGATTAGCACCTGCAACTCTGCAATCCTCTGATCACACTCTGCAATTCTCTTAGATATATACTGTTGGGTATAAAGATCTACAGGGGTATTAAGGTAATGCTGTTTTTGGGTTTGCCAGAAATCTAAGAATGCTAATAACTGTTCTAGTAAATCAACAGAGGGCATACATAATGAAATACGCTTAGCACACTTTTATTGAAGAAGTAAAATATTTTACAGGAGGGGGTGTTGAGAGAAATTACAAGAGGGGAAATGGAAAAGAACTAAAAACTCTAAGTCTTTCTACGTTTTTTGTCTGCCTCAACAAGGGTGAAGGCTATCCCTTAAATAGATAAAAGAAGATAAGCTACACTTATTACATAATGACAGGTGGAGATCTTCAATTGAACCGACAGATTCCACTTATCTTCTTATCTTCAAAGTTGACGGAAGTGGGAAACAGCTTTATCCCTGATACTGATGGGGAATCTGCTTTCTGAAAAGTTGGTTGTCCTGTTATGCCGACGCTTCTAAAGCTCGGGGCCCTTTCCTTTTTTGCTTTTGTCTTGGGTCATCTTGTCCGCTACTGCTGCTGTAAAGGAATCCCAAAATTCTCCAAGAGTGGGTTCCGTCTCATCTTCGGATTGTGACTTTCCTGCTAACACGTGGTCGGCTGGTGCTTGACCTCATAGAGAATTTTGGGTATGACTGGTGCTTGACCTCATAGAGACGTCATCTTCAGGATTAACGGATTGGAGGAATTGCTCTTTCAGATAATCCATACTTTTAAGGATTAATTCATTATCTGATAGGTTAGGAAATTTCTGTTTTAATTCCTTTTGCATCTGAACAAAGGGATTGGTAACTGGAGAAGAAGGTGCTGGTAAGGCTGGTTGTTTGACTGACTCCCAACAAGCCTTGGTATGCTGTTGAATTTTTGGAATGAGATCCTTGAGATCCATTTTATCCCACCATTTAATAAAATAAATTCTTTTTAAACGTGGGATCTTATTCTGGTAGTCACATGCAAAGTCCCATTTCCAGATCCATGGAATGCTGAAGCGGATAGAAAAATGGACTATAGCTTTGCGGATGGAAAGTTCTCTGTTTTTATTTAAATATGAATAGGCACGAGAATAAGCAATATGCCATTCATCAAATTCTGTTCTGACTGATTCTGGTAAGATGTCAAGAGAAAGTCCGAATTTATCCCACCAAACGAGGAACCAGGAAGGGACATCGGTTTTGAGAACCTCGGGCGTGATACGGATAAACCAAGAATGAATCTTGATGGGGTTCTGGTAATAGAATACCTGAGTAAAGGCATCAATATAATCCCAGTAAGAGTATTTGGTCTGTTTGTTCCGTAGATCAATATCTCGGGTGGTGTGCGGATGGATGCCCCAAGTAGAAATGGGCATAATATTACGGATTACCATTTTACTGAATTGAATGGGGCTGGCAGCCTTGTTGACATCATGCAAAGTATGCTTGATTTCAACAGCTCCAGTTTCAATAAGTATCTGCTCATAAATATACCTGTATTGATCAAAATGAGGAGGTGACTGTTGGGTGGTGAGATAACGGCGTTTAATCTCCCACGGATCTGTCATCCACTGTTCGTCTGATGGTTCGATCCAAAGGACCGTTTCATCAGAAAGACTGTTAGGAGTGTACGGGTCTTCCGGCCTTAGGAGAACATCCCTTGCCGTTGGAATACTGGTTTGACCTCCTCCACGAGAGAGGGGTGGATATTCAGATGGATCATAGCGAGGGTGGAAACCCCGGCCACGACCTCGACCTCGTTGGCCTCTACTGGTCATTTGCTGATTTCTGCAAATATTCACGGGTCAAAAAGTCAGGCAAAGAGTTAGTTTCTCCTTTGATATATTCAATATCAAAATCAAAATTGGATAAATAACCCTGCCAGCTTACGAATATCTGTTTAGAAACAAGATTTTTAACATCCTGTTTAAATATCTGTCGAGCAGCAGAGCAATCAACTCTGATGGTAAAATGTTGGTTTAATAAATCATCCTGGAATTTCATAACACATTTTACTATGGCTAAACATTCCTGTTTAATGGTCGGATAATTTAAAGCAGCTTGATTCCAATGTCCAGAATGAAAACGAAGAAGTTCTTCTCTCTGAGTATTGGGATTAAACTGTTTTAAAATACCACCAAATCCTTCATTGGAAGCATCGGTTTCAACAATTTTCTTCCATTCAGGATTAGGTAAATGTAAACAAGGTAACTGTTGGACTTTAGCTTTAATCTTTTTAACAGCTAAAGTATGTTCTGGAGACCATGGTGGAGGATTCTTCTTTAACCTGGTATACAAAATGTTAGCATCTGCAGATAAATTCTGATAATAATCACGAATATAATTCAGACTACCTAAAAATCTCTGTAATTGAGTTTTGTCTTTAATTTCATCAGGAAATTTGGATGCAAACTCCATACTACGGTTTATAGGAATAATACTTCCATTTGAAATATTATGACCTAAATATCTGATAGTAGTTTGAAATAATTGCATTTTTGGTGCAGATAAAACTAAACCATTTCGGATAATAACATTCTTAAAAATATTAAGATGTTTTACATGCTGGTCAATTGATGAGGAGAAAATTAAAACATCATCAATATATGATAAAGTAAATTCTGTAAAAGGATTAAAAATATCATTCATAATATGCTGAAATTCTGAAGGGGCATTTTTCAAACCAAATGGCATAACATTCCATTCATAATGCCCAAAGGGTACTGTAAAAGCTGTCTTATAGCGATCCTGTTCTGCAATCTCAACTTGCCAATATCCTGATTTAAGATCAAATTTTGAAAAAATTATGGCATCCTGGAGGCGATCTAAAAGATCCTTTTTATTCGGAATAGGATATCGAATCCATTTTAATTTTTCATTTAACGGTTTATAGTTAATAACAAGACGGGGAACGCCTCGCTCTAACTCGGCATTTTTATTAACATAAAAAGCAGTACAGCTCCACGGGGAGTGACTGGGACGGATAAGCTTCTTTACAAGAAGGTCTTGAATTTCTGTTTTGCACATTTCCATATATTCCTTTTTCATTTGACTAGGGCGAGCTCTAGTTGGAATATATTTTTCATCAAAATCGGGTTCATATGATAATGTTACAATATACTTTTTTCGATTCCAAAAAGCATTAGGAACAGTACCACAAACTTCTGTTTGAAATTCTTTTTCAATTAATTTAATTTTCTGTTTAAAAGACGATTGTTGCAATCTTTGTTCTGTTGTTAAGAAAGAGACTTCCTTTTGGATTAAATTTATCTGGTTTTGTTTAACAGAAATTAAATCACGAATTTGATCTAATTCTTTGGTATACGGTTGAGTGATAAATTCAAAATTCACAGTTTTTCCTTGTATTTGGGAATAAATACCCGTTGAGTCAATTTTCTGGATAGGCATCAAAAGACAAAGGAAAGGTGTGCCTAAAATAATATTTGTAGCTAAATTTCTGACTAACACAAAAGATGTGGGAAGACAGAGATCTTCATTACAAATATAAGCTTCTGGAATTTTATACCTGATTTGGAGAGAATTTCCACTTGCACTGGTAAGACTCTGAGTAGTTTTTTCAAAATATCTGGTTGGAACTATACCTTCTTGGATACAGTTCATATCTGCTCCACTATCAACTAAAGCAATAGCATCCTTAATGATAAAATCCGGTTTGATCATAAAAGAAATCTTTATGTACCATTTCTGAAAGGTAACTTGATTAACAAGTAGAAGATAAGGGGTAGAGGTTTCCGGTTCGTTCTTGTTAAGATCAAGTTTTTGTTCAGTTTCTTTTTCTTTCTGTTTAGGAATTTGAGTATGAAGATACTTAATATCTTTAATAGCAGCTTCACTGGCGGTTTGCAAATGTTTAACTTCTGTTTTAAGGATATTAATTTCCATTTTTAAATCCTGTAAAGTAGTTGGTTGTTCTACTACTGATTTTGTCTGGATTCTGTTAATTGCTGTTTGAAGATTATAGGAATAATCTGGAATGGGAGGAGTATCTGTTATTGTTTGCTGGTGTTCATAGCACATTTTCAAATATTTAATTTTTATTTCTGGATCTTGGATTTGACGCTTAAGCCAATGAAACTTGGTCACCTAACCTAATTTGTTCGGAGAGCAAAATGGAGATGGATGGAGAAGCACGGAGGGAGTTTTAGAGAAGCATTCTTCCTGAGAGAAATTAGAGAAAACAAAGGGCAATAGGATGAAAATTAAAGAGAACTCAAATTCGTCCTTTTGGACTTGAGAATTAAACACTTAGGTGATTTAGAAAACATTAAACGAGTTGCTTAAGTTAATGTAATATCGTTAAGATACAATTACACAGTAAATTCTCTTTCTTGGAGGCTAAGCAAGATTAGTTTGAGTTAAACTTTGCCACTTAAGCTAACAAAACTAATAGCTGCCTAAGCTAATTCGTTCCTAGAACAAAAGAGAGAAGGTTGGAGAAGGATGGACAGAGTGAGAGAAAAATTTTCATCTTGAGTGGTAGGATAGAAATTTAGAGAAACGAAAGGGAAATAAGAGGGAAATTAAAGTGTATTCAAACTCATCCTTTTGGACTTGCGAATTGAACACTTAAGTGATTTAGAAAACATGAAATGAGTTAAACAATATCGTTAAGCTACAATTACTCAGTAAATTCTCTTTCTTGGAGGCTAAGCTAGATTAGTTTCAGTTAAGCATGGCCTGTTAAGCTAATGAAACTTAATAGTTGCCAAAGGTAATTAGTTCATAGAAGAAAAGAGAGATGGATGGAGAAGTACGAAGGGAGTCAGGGCAAAACTTTCTTCTTGAGAGCTAGAAGTGAAAGTTGGAGAAAAGAAATAAGATGAAAATTAAAGCGACTTCAAATTCATCCATTTGGAAAACATTAAATGAGGTGCTTAAGTTGAACAAATATCATTAAGCTACAATTACTCTGCTGAATCTCTTTCTTGGAGGCTAAGCAAGATTAGTTTGAGTTAAACTTTGACGCTTAAGCCAATGAAACTTGGTCACCTAACCTAATTTGTTCGGAGAGCAAAATGGAGATGGATGGAGAAGCACGGAGGGAGTTTTAGAGAAGCATTCTTCCTGAGAGAAAGTTAGAGAAAACAAAGGGCAATAGGATGAAAATTAAAGGGAATTCCAATTCGTCCTTTTGAACTTGAGAATTGAACACTTAGGTGATTTAGAAAACATTAAACGGGTTGGTTAAGTTAATTGCACAGCAAATTCTCTTTCTTGGAGGCTAAGCAAGATTAGTTTGTGTTACACTTTGCCACTTAAGCTAGTAAAACTAATAGCTGCCTAAGCTAATTCGTTCCTAGAACAAAAGAGAGAAGGTTGGAGAAGGACGGACAGAGTGAGAGAAAAACTTTCATCTTGAGTGGTAGGATAGAAATTTAGAGAAAAGAAAGGGAAATAAGAGGGAAATTAAAGTGTATTCAAACTCATCCTTTTGGACTTGCGAATTGAACACTTAAGTGATTTAGAAAACATGAAATGAGTTAAATAATATCGTTAAGCTACAATTACTCAGTAAATTCTCTTTCTTGGAGGCTAAGCTAGATTAGTTTCAGTTAAACATGGCCTCTTAAGCTAACGAAACTTAATAGTTGCCAAAGGTAATTAGTTCATAGAAGAAAAGAGAGATAGATGGAGAAGTACGGAGGGAGTTAGGGCAAAACTTTCTTCTTGAGAGTTAGAAGTGAAAGTTGGAGAAAAGAAAGGGAAATAGGATGAAAATTAAAGCGACTTCAAATTCAACCATTTGGAAAACATTAAATGAATCCCAAGTTTCCGTCTATTATCTCTGATGGTAGGGGTTACTTGGGGACAAAAGGATATATGGGCAAAGTTGGGTTATTTTGTTTTTTATCTTGTTCTTGTGTTTCTCCCCCAATCTTAGGGGGCGCAGTGGTATGTTATGTTGGTTATGTATTCGTTTAATTATTTGTTGTTGGGTGTGCCTGGGGTACGCCCCTTGTAAACTTGTAAATTTCATTGTCTTTATTTTATGACTTACTTACCCAAAAAGGAGTTTTTGGAGAGTTAGGGTGCCAAATGACCCTTCTTGGGTTTGGAGGAAGATCCTCTCTCTTAGCCCTATCATTTACCCTCTAATCAAACGTAGGGTGGGTGATGGTTCTACGGTTTTTTTGTGGTTTGATATCTGGCACCCTATGGGATCTTTGTGGGACAAATTTGGAGTTAGAATTGTGTATGATTCTGCTCTTGGTATAGATGCTAAGGTTAGTGAGATTGTGGAGGGTACTTCTTGGAGATGGCCTTTTCCCTCTTCATAGGAGCTTATGGATCTTATTGATAGCACTCCCCCCACTTTCCTCCCCACTGGTGGGTCTGATGTTGTTAGTTGGTGTCCTGCTACCAATAGCCAATTCACTATTCAATCTACTTGGCACTCTTTGAGGAAACATTTTGATCCTGTGAATTGGTCAACTCTCCTTTGGGGCCCTTATAATATCCCGAAGGTGAGTTTTGTGGTGTGGATGGCTATTCTTGGCAGATTAAATACTGGGGATAGGTTGCAAACTTTTGGTGTAACCCTATCTGCGAAATGTGTATTCTGCCAGCATCATTGTGAGGACCACAATCACCTTTTCTTTGAGTGTCCATTCTCGGAAAGGGTGTGGTCTTGCATTAAAGGTCAAATAAATGTACATTGGCCCTCTATACCTTGGGATGATTTGGTCCAGCTCATTGCTCAATCTGTGAAAGGCAAATCTCTTGGGGCTATTATCACTAAGCTTGCTTTTACCTGTACTGTTTATCATTTGTGGATTGCTAGGAATAACAGAGTGTTTAGCAAGGATATGGTCCCGGAAGAGGTGGTTATAAAGTGTATTGTGGATATGGTAAGGTTCAGAGTAATGCATATTACCAATCTGAAGTCTCACCAAACTGAAAGATGGTTTCTCCAATCATGGAGACTTCCCCATACTATGGTGAAGCCTTCGGCAGCTGCTGTAAGGAATGAGAGATCCTAAATTGTGGGTTGAGTGATGGTTAGCGAATACATTGTGGGGTTTCCTAATGTTTGTTATTGATATAGGTACCTGGATTTCTAGCAAGTTGTTTGTTGAGTGTTTGCCCCATAATCTGAGGGCCGAGCATAGTGTGAGGAGTAAACAATCACCCACCCCAATTTCACTAGCCACATTGAGAGGAACTAACATGTTTTTATGTATCATCTGTGACTTCTTTTGCAGGTACAAGGAGCATTATTTTCCGAGTGATGTGAGTTCATATAACTGTGGGTTGAGTGTAGTGAGCATATATATGTGTGGTATACCGAGTAATCTGTCATTGATTCTTGTATGTTCTACTGTTGATGAGCTCTTAATACTTTTGGGTATTTGCTGGTTGACAGGGTCTACTACCGTGTCTAGATACTGCTCGGGTTGCATGGGATGGTAGCGAACCATTTATGTGGATGTTGCTGTCTGGAGTTTGGTTGATTTGGTAAACAGTTCTGAATCATTGTCTGGAGCAGGCTGGTTTCGTGCAGATGCAAGCAAGAGGTGTCTTTGGTCTACTACAATGTGTAGAATCTGTTTGGGTTACATGGTTTGGCAGCAGTGCTTGGTCGGTGTTGCATGGTTTGTCCTCCAGTTCGGGTTGACTCCAACCTCGAAGCTGGATATGATTGTGTTGATGGCTGCTATATGCGCCTCGTGTGTGAAGAATGACTATCCATTATGTTTGTTTTCGTTAGAGTGTGTTGATATTTTTGCCTACCTATGTGGGATGTACACGGGTGTTTATGTTTTCATCCAACTTTTGCTACTTAGATATCGGGTGTGTTCATGTTCCTCATCACATTTTCATGCGGCACATCAACACACTTTGGTTACTTCCTATTATGTATGGTTTATTTAGTTTAGTTTTTGGCTTATTTTATTTATTTTGTCCAGATAGATATGGTTTGGTCGTCAGTCTTTCTGGGTAATTCTGGAATGGCTTAGTCTTTTTGTTTTTCCTTTGGTTCTTGTATAGTGCTTTGGTTAGGGCCTGGGGTATGCCCCTTGTCGTGGTGTAAGTTTTTTGCCTTTTATTTTACGACTTATCCACCCAAAAAAAAAAAAGAGAACTTACTGAGTAATTGTAACTTAACAACATTAGTTTAACTTAAACACCTCATTTAAAGGTTTTCAATATCTCCTAAGTGTTCAATTCTCAAGTCCAAAAGGATCAATTTGAATTCCCTGTAATTTTCTTCGTATTTCTCTTTCATTTTCTCTAACTTTGTCTTCTAGCTCTCAAGAAGAAAGTTTCTCTCTAACTTTATCTGTGCTTCTCCATGCTTCTCCATTCTGTTCTAGTAACTAATTAGCTTGGGTCCCATAAATGTGTCATTCGCTTAACTGGCCAAGTTTAACTCAACCTAATCTTGCATAGCCACTGAGCAATAGAATTTACTGAATATTTGTAGCTTAACGATATCAGTTTAACATAAGCACCACATTTATGGTTTCTTAAATCATTTAAGTGTTAAATTCTCAAGCCCAGAAGGATGAATTTGAATGAATTCCCATTGACTTTCTTCCAATTCCTCTTTCTTTTCTCTTATACTTTCTCTTCTGGCTCTCAAAGCAGAAAGTTTCTATCTTTCTCCTTGCCTCTCCATCATTCTCTCTTTTGTTCCGGGAACAAATTAGCTTGCGCCCCTAATTGTTTCATTTGCTCGAGTGGCCAAGTTTAACTTAAACTAATCTTGCTTAGCCTCTGAGCAAGAGAATTTACTGAGTCATTGTCGCATAACGATCTTAGTTTAACATTAAACACCTCATTTAAGTTTTATGAAATCACGTAAGCGTTTAATTCTCAAGTCTAAAACGATGAATTTGAATTCCCTTTAATTTTCTTCCTATTTCTCTTTCTTTTCTTTTAACTTTCTCGTCTACCCTCAAGAAGATAGTTTCTCTCCAACTTTCTCTGTGCTTCTCCACCCTTCTATCTTTTGTTCTAGGAAACTAATTCGCATGGGACCCTAACTGTTCCATTAGCTTAAGTGGCCAAGTTTAACTCCAACAAATCTTGCTTAGCATCTAAGAAAGAGGATTTACTGAGTAATTGCCACTTAACGATATTAGTTAAACATAAGCACCGCATTTAAGGCTTCCCAAATTCCCCAACTGTTCAATTCTCAAACCCAAAAGGACGAATGCGAATTCCCAATGATTTTTTCCCCGTTTCTCTTTCTTTTCTCTAACTATCTCTTCTATCTCTCAAGAAAAAAGTTTCTCTCTAACTTTCTCTGTGCTTCTCCATCCTTCTCTCTTTCGTTCAAGGAACTAATCAGCTTGGGACCCTAATTGTTCCATTAGCTTAAGTGGCCAACTTTAAGTCAAACTAATCTTGCTTAGCCTCAAAGATAGAGAATTTACTGAGTAATTATCGATATTAGAAGAACGGCAATATCAAACACGTGGGCCACTGTAAATTCATTATAGATTTACAATATAAATTGAACCCACACATGGCCCCCCAATGACGTCTCCAAGTCCCAAACTGGCGGGGACAACACACATCAACTAAAATATATAAATATATATATAAAGCTGATATAGATTTACCTTCCCAACACACATCATGACCGGCCTACAAACCGTGGGCTAGGAACCCACGTGCCAAGCAACGACGTTGTAGACACAGGTTGATACACACTGCATCCTAATCCCACACGCTAGCTACTACTCAATCCCACACGCTATAGCCGAGTGTGCACCCACGCTCCTCTCAAATCCTGGACAAAGTGACATGGCTGACCGGCGCTAGAACAGCCACCACCTGCCACAAGGACGCCTAACAAGGTCACCAAAAAACCATCCGCTTGGCGAGTCATAGCAACGACGATGGCGCACCCAAAACCGGAGCACCGACCAACCAAATTTCCAATGGACGACGAGACCCAAACTCACACCAGCCCTTAGCTCATAACTGTAGCTTCGCCGGCGTAATTCCACCGTCCAGAAATAACACCAGCAGATGAAGACACTCCATAAACAAGATAAAACAACGGACCAACAGCCCAGGTTACACACTATATACAACATTCTTCTCACTCTAGTTTAACAAGAAGAAGAGCCCAAACAGAGACCACTCCTTTGCTGGATTGAGAACCAAACAAAACGCGAACTCATCGGAGTAACACCCATGCAACTTCACATCTGAACGTAAGCCGGCGACGACCACGACACCGGCACTGTGAAACCAGAAAACCACGCCGGAGAAACAGAGTTCCTTGACCGCAAGCCATACTTTGCTTGAACAATAGAACCACTCCATCAACGGAGTAAACAGCCCACCGGCGAAGCTATATGGAAACTAGCCACCATAGTTACAATCGGTTAACCACTAGGCACCACCAAACCAGACCAACCCACTGAGCCGGACTAGAAAAGTGTTGACTTCTCCAAACTCTCTTCACCCTAGCTGGCTGCAACCCAACAAAAGCAAACAGATCACCTCCACACTGATCAAATAAAATGAACAAAAGAAATCACAAACCAAAACCAACCAGAGCAAACTGCCCCAACTAGAATGGTACACTCAAGAACACCTTCGGGAACCACACAGAAAGTGCACATAGTTTACTCATGCTCACTCTCACACAAGAATAGCTCAACAGTTCACCATTGTTGCCC
>NW_021025866.1:996434-1010489 GCF_004153795.1 Camellia sinensis
GAAGAAAAGAGAGATGGATGGAGAAGTACGGAGGGAGTTAGGGGAAAACTTTCTTCTTGAGAGCTGGAAGTGAAAGTTGGAGCAAAGAAAGGGAAATAGGATGAAAATTAAAGCGACTTCAAATTCATCCTTCTGGACTTGAGAATTGAACGCTTAAGTGATTGACGAAACCTTAAATGAGGTGCTTAAGTTAAACTAATATCGTTAGTCTACAGTTACTCAATATAATCTCTTTCTTGTAAGCTAAGCAAGATTAGTTTGAGTCATGCTTGGCCACTTAAGCTACTGAAACTATTAATTGCCTTAGCTAATTAGTTTGTCGAACAAAAGAGAAGGACAGAGAGAGTTAGAGAGAAGCATTTCTACATGTGAACTAGAAGAGAATGTTAGAGAAAAGAAAGGGAAATAGAATGATGAAAATTAAAGGAAATTCAAATTCATCCATTTAGAAAACATTAAATGAGGTGCTTAAGTTGAACAAATATCATTAAGCTACAATTACTCAGTAGAATCTCTTTCTTGGAGGGCTAAGCAAGATTAGTTTGAATTAAACTTTGACACTTAAGCCAATGAAACTTGGTCAGCTAACCTAGTTTGTTCGGAGAGCAAACTGGAGATGGATGGAGAAGCACGGAGGGAGTTTTAGAGAAGCATTCTCCTTGAGAGTTAGAAAAGAAAGTTAGAGAAAACAAAGGGCAGTAGGATGAAAATTGAAGGGAATTCAAATTCGCCCTTTTGGACTTGAGAATTGAACACTTAGGTGATTTAGAAAACATTAAACGAGTTGCTTAAGTTAATGTAATATCGTTAAGCTACAATTACACAGCAAATTCTCTTTGGAGAAGGACGGACAGAGTGAGCGAGAAACTTTCATCTGGAGTGGTAGGATAGAAATTTAGAGAAAAGAAAGGGAAATAAGAGGGAAATTAAAGTGTATTCAAACTCATCCCTTTGGACTTGCGAATTGAACACTTAAGTGATTTAGAAAACATGAGATGAGTTAAACAATATGGTTAAGCTACAATTACTCAGTAAATTCTCTTTCTTGGGGGCTAAGCTAGATTAGTTTCAGTTAAACATGGCCGCTTAAGCTAACGAAACTTAATAGTTGCCAAAGGTAATTAGTTCATAGAAGAAAAGAGAGATGGATGGGGAAGTACGGAGGGAGTTAGGGCAAAACTTTCTTCTTGAGAGCTAGAAGTGAAAGTTGGAGAAAAGAAAGGGAAATAGGATGAAAATTAAAGCGACTTCAAATTCATCCTTTCGGACTTGAGAATTGAACGCTTAACTGATTGACGAAACCTTAAATGAGGAGCTTAAGTTAAACTAATATCGTTAGTCTACAGTTACTCAATATAATCTCTTTTTTTTTTTGGGTAAGTACTCAATATAATCTCTTTCTTGGCAGCTAAGCAAGATTAGTTTGAGTCATGCTTGGCCACTTAAGCTACTGAAACTATTAATTGCCTTAGCTAATTAGTTCGTCGAACGAAAGAGAGAAAGGATGGAAAAGGACGGAGAGAGTTAGAGAGAAGCATTTCTACATGTGAACTAGAAGAGAATGTTAGAGAAAAAAGAAAGGGAATTAGGATGATGAAAATTAAAGGGAATTCAAATTCATCCATTTGGAAAACATTAAATGAGGTGCTTAAGTTGAACAAATATCATTAAGCTACAATTACTCAGTAGAATCTCTTTCTCGGAGGCTAAGCAAGATTAGTTTGAGTTAAACTTTGACGCTTAAGCCAATGAAACTTGGTCACCTAACCTAGTTTGTTCGGAGAGCAAACTTGAGATGGATGGAGAAGCACGGAGGGAGTTTTAGAGAAGCATTCTCCCTGAGAGTTAGAAAAGAAAGTTAGAGAAAACAAAGGGCAGTAGGATGAAAATTGAAGGGAATTCAAATTCGTCCTTTTGGACTTGAGAATTGAACACTTAGGTGATTTAGAAAACATTAAACGAGTTGCTTAAGTTAATGTAATATCGTTAAGCTACAAATACACAACAAATTCTCTTTCTTGGAGGCTAAGCAAGATTAGTTTGAGTTAAACTTTGCCACTTAAGCTAATAAAACTAATAGCTGCCTAAGCTAATTCGTTCCTAGAACAAAGAGAGAAGGTTGGAGAAGGACGGACAGAGTGAGAGAAAAACTTTCATCTGTAGTGGTAGGATAGAAATTTAGAGAAAAGAATGGGAAATAAGAGGGAAATTAAAGTGTATTCAAACTCATCCTTTTGGACTTGCGAATTGAACACTTAAGTGATTTAGAAAGCATGAGATGAGTTAAACAATATGGTTAATCTACAATTACTCAGTAAATTCTCTTTCTTGGGGGTTAAGCTAAATTAGTTTCAGTTAAACATGGCCTCTTTAGCTAACGAAACTTAATAGTTGCCAAAGGTAATTAGTTCATAGAAGAAAAGAGAGATGGATGGAGAAGTACGGAGGGAGTTAGAGCAAAACTTTCTTCTTGAGAGCTAGAAGTGAAAGTTGGGAAATAGGATGAAAATTAAAGCGACTTCAAATTCATCCTTTCGGACTTGAGAATTGAACGCTTAAGTGATTGAGTAAACTTAAATGAGGTGCTTAAGTTAAACTAATATCGTTAGTCTACAGTTACTCAATATAATCTCTTTCTTGGAAGCTAAGCAAGATTAGTTTGAGTCATGCTTGGCCACTTAAGCTACTGAAACTATTAATTGCCTTAGCTAATTAGTTCGTCGAACAAAAGAGAAGGACGGAGAGAGTTAGAGAGAAGCATTTCTACATGTGAACAAGAAGAGAATGTTAGAGAAAAGAAAGGGAAATAGGATGAAAATTAAAGGGAATTCAAATTTATCCATTTGGAAAACATTAAATGAGGTGCTTAAGTTGAACAAATATCATTAAGCTACAATTACTCAGTAGAATCTCTTTCTTGGAGGCTAAGCAAGATTAGTTTGAGTTAAACTTTGACGCTTAAGCCAATGAAAATTGGTCACCCAACCTAGTTTGTTCGGAGAGCAAACTGGAGATGGATGGAGAAGCACGGAGGGAGTTTTAGAGAAGCATTTTCCCTGAGAGTTAGAAAAGAAAGTTAGAGAAAACAAAGGGTAGTAGGATGAAAATTGAAGGGAATTCAAATTCGTCCTTTTGGACTTGAGAATTGAACACTTAGGTGATTTAGAAAACATTAAACGAGTTGCTTAAGTTAATGTAATATCGTTAAGCTACAATTACACAGCAAATTCTCTTTCTTGGAGGCTAAGCAAGTTAGTTTGAGTTAAACTTTGCCACTTAAGCGAGTAAAACTAATAGCCGCCTAAGCTAATTCGTTCCTAGAACAAAAGAGAGAAGGTTGGAGAAGGACGGACAGAGTGAGAGAAAAACTTTCATCTTGAGTGGTAGGATAGAAATTTAGAGAAAAGAAAGGGAAATAAGAGGGAAATTAAAGTGTATTCAAACTCATCCCTTTGGACTTGTGAATTGAACACTTAAGTGATTTAGAAAACATGAGATGAGTTAAACAATATGGTTAAGCTACAATTACTCAGTAAATTCTCTTTCTTGGGGGCTAAGCTAGATTAGTTTCAGTTAAACATGGCCTCTTAAGCTAACGAAACTTAATAGTTGCCAAAGATAATTAGTTCATAGAAGAAAAGAGAGATGGATGGAGAAGTACGGAGGGAGTTAGAGCAAAACTTTCTTCTTGAGAGCTAGAAGTGAAAGTTGGGAAATAGGATGAAAATTAAAGCGACTTCAAATTCATCCTTTCGGACTTGAGAATTGAACGCTTAAGTGATTGAGTAAACTTAAATGAGGTGCTTAAGTTAAACTAATATCGTTAGTCTACAGTTACTCAATATAATCTCTTTCTTGGAAGCTAAGCAAGATTAGTTTGAGTCATGCTTGGCCACTTAAGCTACTGAAACTATTAATTGCCTTAGCTAATTAGTTCGTCGAACAAAAGAGAAGGACGGAGAGAGTTAGAGAGAAGCATTTCTACATGTGAACTAGAAGAGAATGTTAGAGAAAAGAAAGGGAAATAGGATGAAAATTAAAGGGAATTCAAATTTATCCATTTGGAAAACATTAAATGAGGTGCTTAAGTTGAACAAATATCATTAAGCTACAATTACTCAGTAGAATCTCTTTCTTGGAGGCTAAGCAAGATTAGTTTGAGTTAAACTTTGACGCTTAAGCCAATGAAACTTGGTCACCTAACCTAGTTTGTTCGGAGAGCAAACTGGAGATGGATGGAGAAGCACAGAGGGAGTTTTGGAGAAGCATTCTCCCTGAGAGCTAGAAAAGAAAGTTAGAGAAAACAAAGGGCAGTAGGATGAAAATTAAAGGGAATTCAAATTCGTCCTTTTGGACTTGAGAATTGAACACTTAGGTGATTTAGAAAACATTAAACGAGTTGCTTAAGTTAATGTAATATCGTTAAGCTACAATTACACAGCAAATTCTCTTTCTTGGAGGCTAAGCAAGATTAGTTTGAGTTAAACTTTGCCACTTAAGCTAATAAAACTAATAGCTGCCTAAGCTAATTCGTTCCTAGAACAAAAGAGAGAAGGTTGGAGAAGGACGGACAGAGTGAGAGAAAAACATTCATCTTGAGTGGTAGGATAGAAATTTAGAGAAAAGAAAGGAAAATAAGAGGGAAATTAAAGTGTATTCAAACTCATCCTTTTGGACTTGCGAATTGATTATTCACCCAAAAAAAGGACTTGCGAATTGAACACTTAAGTGATTTAGAAAACATTAGATGAGTTAAACAATATGGTTAAGCTACAATTACTCAGTAAATTCTCTTTCTTGGAGGCTAAGCTAGATTAGTTTCAGTTAAACATGGCCTCTTAAGCTAACGAAACTTAATTGTTCATAGAAGAAAAGAGAGATGGATGGAGAAGTACGGAGGGAGTTAGGGCAAAACTTTCTTGTTGAGCGCTAGAAGTGAAAGTTGGAGAAAAGAAAGGGAAATAGGATGAAAATCAAAGCGACTTCAAATTCAACCTTCTGGACTTGAGAATTGAACGCTTAAGTGATTGACGAAACCTTAAATGAGGTGCTTAAGTTAACTAATATCGTTATTCTACAGTTACTCAATATAATCTATTTCTTGGAAGCTAAGCAAGATTAGTTTGAGTCAAGCTTGGCCACTTAAGCTACTGAAACTTTTTTTGGGTAAGTAAGTCATAAATTAAAAACACAGAAAATTACAAATATACAAGGGGCATGCCCCAGGCCCTAACCAAAGAAACAAAAAAAACAAAAGAACAAAGCAGCCTAGATCAACAAGCCAAAAAACTGAAAACGAGTCAAAATACCAAAAACAAACAAAGCCTAATGAACAGTCCACACACACCGACACAGACCCGAACATACAAAAATGTTCATGTGTCCCATAATAAACATATGGGAAAGATGAACACAATCAGACAGGTTCGGGACCATACAGACCAGCTTAAACATGCACATCCCGCAGTTAAAGCTTAAGACCAAAAAATACAACATGTATTCATCAGGCTTTGACAACCAAATAATAAAATAAATAAAAAACAAAAGGTTCATCACATCCTGGGCATTTCCAGCAGCCATAGTTAACAAAAAAACTGATGTCCATCCCGTGGCTGTCCCATTTGGCAGAGAACCTAGGATGCTATCCACAGATATTGCTCCTATGCAAAGGAGGATCATGTCGAAAGAAAACCAAGCACAGCTCACAGGCGTATCATAATCCACAGTACGAAACCCAAAAAACAACAAAACAGAAATGCCGTGCACATCCCGCACAGATAGGCCAAAAGGAATTAAACACAGCAAATCGTCTATAATGTCCAACTGTAAGAAGTTAAAATAACAGAAAAGAAAGACAATATTCCCACCAGAGGCGCTACAAGCAGCCATAACCACACACCAGAAAGCTCTTAAACCCGAGACATTTGTACTAGCAAACCAGCAATGCCCATGGAGACGCAGCTGACCTCCCATACCACCCATGCCTTGTTTACACTCTGTAGTAAACCCTGCATAGTGTAACTTGAAGACATTACAACCAAGTGAAGGAAGAAAACCATGCTGCAGGAACATAATAATAGAGCTCACAATATAGGACCTCACAACACTCTCAACCCACAGTATAAGAACTCACACCACTCAATAACAGCATCCTTAGCCTGCATATAAAAATTTACTATATATGTAAACATTAGTACAAAACAATTTGAGGACTGAATTCACTCGACCCACAATAAGCTACAGAAATAGTTTGTTTCTCACAGCACTCAACTCTCAAGAGAAATCCATAAGCACAGCAACTGCAAAGATGAGCAAACAATTAGGAAACAAATTTTGCTCTCCTTCACTCAACCCTCATGTAGAGAAACTCACATCACTCAGCAGCCCTCCCATTCCTGACAGAGGAAAGGGGCTTCAAAACATTTTCAGGCAAATTCCAATGAGATAGAAACCAATCCCCTGGAGATCTGGGAAAGGTATTAACAGAAAGTAATCTCCCCCTAACCATGTGAATAATCGATTTGATAACAACCTGTGCAGGTTTGGAGACATTACTGAACTTCCTGTTATTCCTCTCAAGCCAAAGATTGTAAACAGTGCACATCAAAGCCAACTTAAGGACATTAGCTCTGAGAGATTTACTCTTAGTTTCTCCTGTAGCATGAGTAATGATCCCAGGCCAATGAAAATCTGGCCAGTTAACATTGCATTTACCTTGAATAGCATGCCAAACATTAGAAGAGAATAGACAATCAAAAAAGAGATGAGAGTGACTTTCATTGGGATCCTGGCAAAAAAGGAGCAGGTTGTGATCACACCAAAAGCAGACACTCTATCACCAGTATTAAGCCTCTCCTGAATAGCAAGCCAGACAATAAAGCTAACCTTAGGTATTTTATAGGAACCCCAGACAAAATCATGCCAAGCTACTTTGGCAAACTTACTTCTCCAGTGGTGCCAAGTAGACTTGATGGTGAACTCCCCATCAGAAGTGAGGGTCCAACTAATAAGGTCATTTCTAGAGGAATTAGGTCTACAACTCTCAGGAGTAGACGAGATCCACTCTTGAATTTCCCATGAGTTAGGGAAAGGCCAATGCCAAGAGTTACCACAAACAATTTGACTAACTTTGGTCTCACTATTAAAGCCAGAATCATACTGAATTCTATCCCCATATCTATCCCAGAGGGGCCCAAGAGGATGCCAATTATCATACCAAAGGAATGTGGAGTCACCCTTACCTATCTTGTGGAGAATAAGAGGGGAGACAATATTCCTAAGAGACAAAAGCTTCCTCCAAACCCAAGAAGGGTCACTAGGAGTTTTGACATGCCAGAAACTTCTACCCTTGAGTAAGTACGATTTAACCCATTGGCACCACATAGATTGCTCCCCCCCGGAAAATAGAAACCAAATGTGTTTGGCAATAGCAGCCCTATTCCAAATCTCAATGGATTTAAAACCCAAACCGCCCTCATTTTTAGGAGCACACACCTTATCCCACGCAACTTTAGCACTATGCTTTTTGAGCTCAGTACCAGACCAAAGAAACGCCCGAAGGATACTCTCAATCTCCTTAACCACCTTCTTAGGAAGGATGAAAAGAGAAGACCAATACACTTGCATAGAAAAGAGAATGGTCTGAATGAGCTGGCCTCTTCCAACATATGAAAGAATTCTGTTAGTCCAGCTCTTAACCCTCTTAGTGATTCTATCAGTGAGTTGGTTACAGTAAGAAACTTAGTAGTAAAAGCTACTGAAACTATTAATTGCCGTAGCTAATTAGTTCGTAGAACAAAAGAGAGAAGGACGGAAAAGGACGGAGAGAGTTAGAGAGAAGCATTCTACATGTGAACTAGAAGAGAATGTTAGAGAAAAAAAGGGAAATAGGACGAAAATTAAAGGGAATTCAAATTCATGCATTTGGAAAACATTAAATGAGGTGCTTATGTTGAACTAATATCATTAAGCTACAATTACTCAGTAGAATCTCTTTCTTGGAGGCTAAGCAAGATTAGTTTGAGTTAAACTTTGACGCTTGAGCCAATGAAACTTGGTCACCTAACCTAATTTGTTCGGAGAGCAAACTGGAGATGGATGGAGAAGCGTGGAGGGAGTTTTAGAGAAGCATTCTCCCTGAGAGTTAGAAAAGAAAGTTAGAGAAAACAAAGGGCAATAGGATGAAAATTAAAGGGAATTCAAATTCATCCTTTTGGACTTGAGAATTGAACACTTAGGTGATTTAGAAAACATTAAACGAGTTGCTTAAGTTAATGTAATATCGTTAAGCTACAATTACATAGCAAATTCTCTTTCTTGGAACCTAAGCAAGATTAGTTTGAGTTAAACTTTGCCACCTAAGCTAATAAAACTAATAGCTGCCTAAGCTAATTCGTTCCTAGAACAAAAGAGAGAAGGTTGGAGAAGGACGGACAGAGTGAGAGAAAAACTTTCATCTTGTGTGGTAGGATAGAAATTTAAAGAAAAGAAAGCGAAATAAGAGGGAAATTAAAGTGTATTCAAATTCAACCTTTTGGACTTGCGAATTGAACACTTAAGTGATTTAGAAAACACGAAATGAGTTAAACAATATCGTTAAGCTACAATTACTCAGTAAATTCTCTTTCTTGGAGGCTAAGCTAGATTAGTTTCAATTAAACATGGCCTCCTAAGCTAACGAAACTTAATAGTTGCCAAAGGTAATTAGTTCATAGAAGAAAAGAGAGATGGATGGAGAAGTACGGAGGGAGTTAGGGCAAAACTTTCTTCTTGAGAGCTAGAAGTGAAAGTTGGAGAAAAGAAAGGGAAATAGGATGAAAATCAAAGCGACTTCAAATTCATCCTTCTGGACTTGAGAATTGAACGCTTAAGTGATTGACGAAACCTTAAATGAGGTGCTTAAGTTAGACTAATATCGTTAGTCTACAGTTACTCAATATAATCTCTTTCTTGGAAGCTGAGCAAGATTAGTTTGAGTCAAGCTTGGCCACTTAAGCAACTGAAACTATTAATTGCCTTAGCTAGTTAGTTCGTAGAACAAAAGAGAGAAGGATGGAAAAGGACGAAGAGAGTTAGAGAGAAGCATTCTACATGTGAACTAGAAGAGAATGTTAGAGAAAAGAAAGGGAAATAGGATGAAAATTAAAGGGAATTCAAATTCATCCGTTTGGAAAACATTAAATGAGGTGCTTAAGTTGAACAAATATCATTAAGCTACAATTACTCTGTAGAATCTCTTTCTTGGAGGCTAAGCAAGATTATTTTGAGTTAAACTTTGACGCTTAAGCCAATATAACTTGGTCACCTAACCTAATTTGTTCGGAGAGCAAACTAGATATGGATGGAGAAGCACGGAGGGAGTTTTAGAGAAGCATTCTCCCTGAGAGTTAGAAAAGAAAGTTAGAGAAAACAAAGGGCAATAGGATGAAAATTAAAGGGAATTCAAATTCGTCATTTTGGACTTGACAATTGAACACTTAGGTGATTTAGAAAACATTAAACGAGTTGCTTAAGTTAATGTAATATCGTTAAGCTACAATTACACAGCAAATTCTCTTTCTTGGAGGTTAAGCAAGGTTAGTTTGAGTTAAACTTTGCCACTTAAGCTAATAAAACTAATAGCTGCCTAAGCTAATTCATTCCTAGAACAAAAGAGAGAAGGTTGGAGAAGGACGGACAGAGTGAGAGAAAAACTTTCATCTTGAGTGGTAGGATAGAAATTTAGAGAAAAGAAAGGGAAATAAGAGGGAAATTAAAGTGTATTCAAACTCATCCTTTTGGACTTGCGAATTGAACACTTAAGTGATTTAGAAGACGTGAAATGAGTTAAACAATATCGTTAAGCTACAATTACTCAGTAAATTCTCTTTTTTGGAGGCTAAGCTTGATTAGTTTCAGTTAAACATGGCCTCCTAAGCTAACGAAACTTAATAGTTGCCAAAGGTAATTAGTTCATAGAAGAAAAGAGAGATGGATGGAGAAGTACGGAGGGAGTTAGGGCAAAACTTTCTTCTTGAGAGCTAGAAGTGAAGGTTGGAGAAAAGAAAGGGAAATAGGATGAAAATCAAAGCGACTTCAAATTCATCCTTCTGGGCTTGAGAATTGAACGCTTAAGTGATTGACGAAACCTTAAATGAGGTGCTTAAGTTAAACTAATATCGTTAGTCTACAGTTACTCAATATAATCTCTTTCTTGGAAGCTAAGCAAGATTGGTTTGAGTCAAGCTTTGGCCACTTGATTGTTTGTTTGTTGTTTGTTTGGCCAACAAGAACATGGGTTAGTGTGAGAGGCTCCTCCTTCTCTCTAGAAACTTCGTTTCGAGGGTTTGCATTCAATACTTCACTGAACTGCGGATTCTTGGTTGAAATGGAAACAAAAGATTTGACTGTATAGGGGAACATTAATGCTATACTAAATGAAGAGAAAGGTAGCGAGTTGAGTGGTCTTAGTGGGTCGTATGGTGAGTTTAGCCCTAAACGTCTAAATCTCTCAGAAATAGAGTTAGAAACCCTAGTTGTGCTTGCCCAAAATAGTGAGAAGAAACTGAAAGGGGTTACGGCGGCATCCATCCAGGAGATCTCAGATCGTCTTGCAGCTATAAAGGCTAGATCGGCGATGGAAGAGGATTCCCATCCTTTTGTTAGATCCACTCTTGCGGATCTATCAACTCCAATTGTTCAATGGACGAATTGGTCGGATAGTGTTGAAGGGGAGCTTCGATCTAAGCTTATGGATCTTCCAGATAGTGTTGAGGTCACAAAAAATCGGGGTATCACTCAACAACATGGTGCGATTGCTAAAAAGGTGGATATTCCGTTGGGTTCACAGGAGAAAGGGGATATTGACATGGAGGACCAAGACTTGGATGCTGATGAGTCTGGTGCAGATGGAAGCCCTAGAGGGATCGCTAGCCAAACCGATCGTGTTTCTGATGAATCGGATTCCAACCCTAGAGGATCTGTGGGTAACACTCGAGGTGGGTTTCATAACCAAGGTCGTGGTACCAACCCTAATAATAGTGGTGGTCGTGGAGGCAGAGGGCCATTTCGTGCCACTAAGGGTCGATCGTGGGCTAACGTGGCCGCATCTTCAGTCCGGTCAGAGGTAAAACTTAAATACTATCCCCCTAAACTTGATCAGGACAAGATAGTTGTTGAGTTGCCTCCCCCCTCGCCTATGGTAAAATGGGAAGCTTGTCTGGTAGGGTACTTCATTGATAAAAATCTGACGTATACCCTAATTAAAAACAATGCTAATAATATGTGGAAGAATAAGGGGCTGGTTGATATTCTGAAAAATGATGATGGGTTTTTCTTCTTCATGTTTGAAAATCGGGATTGCTGTATTGATGTCTTGGAGGGAGGACCATGGTATGTGGGAGGCTTCCTTCTCATATTGAAACGGTGGCATCGGATGATGAAACTGTCTAAGGAAGACAAGAAAACCATCCCTATTTGGGTGAAATTCCATAATATTCCTCTTGAATATTGGGATGGAGATGGTTTAGGAAGAATAGCTAGTGCAGTGGGTGTTCCATTGTTTATGGATCAACTTACCTCTTCGGGAAGTAGGATCTCCGTCGCTAGAGTTTGTGTGGATATTTCAGCTGTATCTGAGTTCCCTAATAGCTTCATAATTACAAGTGGTGATGTATCCATGAATATCCATGTGGAGTATCAGGGTGTACCATCGAGATGTATGCACTGTCATGTTTTTGGACATGAGACTAAGACCTGCCTCTGCTCAAGTAACACATCTCATTGAGTTACAGAAGAATTCTGAAGACAGGGTTGAAGTTGATGAGGGATGGACTACTGTGAAGGATAAGGGTAAAAGGAAAGTGGGGGACCATACCTCCCCTTTTCAAGATGTCCCTATTGAAGCTGATAGCTCATCTGCAACTAAGGGGGTTGACCTAGTCCCTGAGTCTGAGGAGGCTGTTCCCCATCCAGAGATTGAAGAAAATGCTGCAAATGTTACGGGCCAGATAGATGCCTCTCACTCTGAGGCTGTGGAAACTGCTGAGACCATAACCCAAGCAGCTGAGGAAAAATACCAGAAATACAGAGGATGTGGGGGAAGAGGAAATGAGAGCAAAACCTCCTGAACTGCAGGGGGGAAAGGAGGATGGTGGGCTAAAGGTGGGCAGCTCAACTAAGCAGAAGTCTTCTGGCAAATCAGGTAGCCAGAAGAAGAAAAGGAGGTAAAATCTTGTTGTTTTTTTGTGGTGATCTGGTTGTGATCTTATTTTTGTTGCGTATCATGTCTATTAAAACCTCTTTTTGGAATGTCAGAGGGTTTAACAATCCTTCAAAACATAAAGAAGTTATTGATTTTGTTAAAAAAGAAGATATTAAAATTATGAGCATTTTTGGAGACAAAAGTTAAAATGGAAAATGAAGCTAAAATTTTTGATAATAGCTTTAAAAATTGGAAATTTTTGTCGAACTCACAATCAGATCTGCCAGCGAGAATTTGGGTTTGCTGGGATCCAAATTTCTGTGATGTTTTGATGGTTCAAAAATCAAACCAGTTTATTTTGTTAAAGTGACAGTTTTTGAGGGTGATCTCAGCTTCTTCTCTACTTTTGTTTACGTTGAAAATAAGCATGAGTTGAGGCTTCCCTTGTTTTTTGATCTAAAGAAAATTGCTCTCAATTATGCTAGTCACCCTTCTGTTTTTCTTGGTGACTTTAATGTTGTTCGTTTTTCATTTGAGAAAATGGGGGGGAAGGGAGAACTGGAGTCGTGCCAATGAGGTGTTTAATAGTATGGTTTTGGACTCTGAATTGGAAGACTTGTGTTACAAAGGGTGTCAATTTACTTGGTCAAATAAGCAGGGGGGTGGTAACTTCATTACCTCAAAAATTGATAGAGTCCTTGTCAATGAGAGGTGGTTAACTGTTAACCCTAACTCGTATGCTCTTTTCTTGCCCTCGGGAGTTTCTGATCACTCCCCTGTGATTGTGCAAACTGGGGGTGAGGAAGCGAAGCATAAGAAGCCTTTCAAGTTTTTTGACTTCTGGGCTAACCACTGTGACTTCCTCCCCAGTGTGTATGGTGTTTGGAGGAAATACATTAGGGGTTCTCCCATGTTCAGGGTTTGCCAAAAGCTTAAAACTCTTAAGCCCATTCTTAAAGAGTTGAACAAAAAGGAATACAGTGAGATTTCCACTCGGGTTGGTGTTGCCAAGGATCATCTCCTTAATTCTCAAATCAAGCTTGATAAAGATCCTTTAAACTTAACTCTTCAAGAGACTGAGAGGGCTGCTTATGTGAAATATATTGACCTTAGCAAAGCTGAGGAGAGTCTTGCCCACCAAAAATCTCGAATCCAATGGTTAGGTTTAGGGGATAGGAATTCCAAGTTCTTCTTTAGAAATGTAAAGGGAAATGTGAATAAGGGGCGGATTCACAGTGTTGTGCTCCCTAATGGGGATAGAGTGACTAAAAGTGCTGAGGTTCACCACTCTTTTGTGGACTATTTCACGAACTTGTTTGGGAAACCTTTTGGTGATCAATATAATGGGTATAATAGGATTAGTAGCCTTATTACCAAAAGAGTGTCTGAGAGTCAATATCAAAATCTCGCTAGGGAAGTGTCTGAGAAAGAGATCATTGACGCATTCAGGTCCCTTAAAGCTAATAAAGCCCCTGGCCCCGATGGGTATTCTGCGGGTTTTTTTCTGAAATCCTGGGATATTGTGGGGAGAGAAGTTGTTGAAGCAATCAAATCGTTCTTTACATCGGGGGAGCTTCTTCAGGAATTAAATAGCACCACCATTGCTTTGATTCCGAAGATCCCCAATGCTGAAAAAGTGGGGGATTTTAGACCTATCTCGTGCTGCAACACTTTGTATAAATGTATTTCTAAGATTATTGCGGATAGGATTAAAATTGTCCTTCATGATCTTATTGATCCTGTCCAATCAGCTTTTGTCCCTGGTAGGAGGATTGCCGATAATATCTTCCTTTCTCAGGAGCTTATGAGAGGCTACCATAAAGCCTCCCCCTCTCCTAGGTGCACCATGAAGGTGGACATTATGAAAGCCTACG
>NW_021025866.1:1022479-1036393 GCF_004153795.1 Camellia sinensis
GGAGTTTGGGCAAAACTTTCTTCTTGAGAGCTAGAAGTGAAGGTTGGAGAAAAGAAAGGGAAATAGGATGAAAATTAAAGGGAATTCAAATTCATCCATTTGGAAAACATTAAATGAGGTGCTTAAGTTGAACAAATATCATTAAGCTACAATTACTCAGTAGAATCTCTTTCTTGGAGGCTAAGCAAAATTAGTTTGAGTTAAACTTTGACGCTTAAGCCAATGAAACTTGGTCACGTAATCTAATTTGTTCGGAGAGCAAAATGGAGATGGATGGAGAAGCACGGAGGGAGTTTTTGAGAAGCATTCTTCCTGAGAGAAAGTTAGAGAAAACAAAGGGCAATAGGATGAAAATTAAAGGGAATTCAAATTCGTCCTTTTGGACTTGATAATTGAACACTCGGGTGATTTAGAAAACTTTAAACGAGTTGCTTAAGTTAATGTAATATCCTTAAGCTACAATTACACAGCAAATTCTCTTTCTTGGAGGCTAAGCAAGATTAGTTTGAGTTGAACTTTGCCACTTAAGCTAATAAAACTAATAGCTGCCTAAGCTAATTAAAGAGTAAGGGGAAGAAAGTAGAGCCTCTCTCTAGAGAGAGAAAGCTCCCCTCGGTTGTGATGGTCTGGTGTAGCTCTTGCCAATTGTTTAGCTCCTCTACCCATTTTTGATGGGGAGTGAGTTTGGGTTTTCTGGCAGAGGTTATTCTCGCTGGTGGCTTATATGAGTTGTGTTTTTGTACAGGTTCGGCCATGGGTTTACAATCCATGGTTGGTGTGCTTGACTTTTACAACCGTCTACGCTTGCTAGTGGGTGTGGTTTTAAAATGATTGGTGGGTATCCGATGGGTACTCTGTGGGATGTTTACTGTGGTTCTTCAGTTTCGAATTCTCGTCTGTGGCGTTGAGCTGCCGATGTTGTCGTAGTCATGGTTTTTTCAGCCATGCAAGTTTGTATCTTCTCTGCTGATTGCTAAGTTGGCGTCGGTTAGATAGCTTTTATTGGGTTCTAAAGCTCAGTTTACATCAATCGTCTCTAGCATGCGGTTCTGGGTGTTTTCAGCCGGCGTTGTGTGCTCGGGGGCTGTGTCGATGTTGTGGTTTATTCTTGTCGATGGTTTTGCCATCCAAGGTAATGGTCCAGTTGTGCTGTTGATCGATGATTCAAGCTCGCGGCAGTCGGCTACCGTAAGTTGGCTACCGTTTTGCTACATAAGTATGTTGGTTTGCTTCACCGGAGAGCCTACTTTTCTCTGGTTCGAGTATGTGAGCGTCACTGGTCCTGGTGGTGGTTGTTCCTTGACGCCGTGGTGTTTTGAAGTGGCTATATTGCTCCGGCACGGAACGACTTCAGGTCAAGGAATTCCGGTACTCCATCTGGTTTAAGTTTGCGCTGGAGGTGTGGTCCTTGACTGGGTTTGGCCTCCAGCAATGGTGTTCGAAGATGATGATGTTATCACCACGCTGCCGTGGGCGCATGAAATGATCATTGGAAGTTCACCCACATTGGGCAGAGTTACCAGCTGCAAATACGTCTTCCATCACGTGGGGTGATGGTTGGTCTGTGAATTATTTTAAGTGGGTGTCAGCTGGAAAGTGTAGCTTTTGGAGGCAACTAGTTGAGGTATTATTTTGTTAATACGTGGCTATCCTACTTTTATATTTATATTATATAAATATATATTGTGGAGATTGAGGTCCTATGTATTTGTTGAAGGCTGTTTGGTGGATTTGCAAACTGGGGCTCACGTGTTTCAAGATTAATTATTTCTAGTGGGTTTGTTTAATTGGTTTTTTCATCGGATTTTGGCCCACGTTTCTGTGGGGCCTATGGTGCAAGGGTTGGTTTGGAGTTGGTGGTTTTGAAATTCAGCCGTTGGGCTCATTTTGGTTTGGACTTTTGAGCTCTTTTTTGGGTGCCGAAATCTGGAGTGCATGGCGCATGTGACTCGATACGAGGGTGGTTTTGAGCCATCTCCACCAAGAGTGATTGGGGAGTCACCGCTTTGGGGATTAGTGATTCAATAACTAGCCGAGTTCGAGACTGATTTAGAAAACTTTAAACGAGTTGCTTCAGTTAATGTAATATCCTTAAGCTACAATTACACAGCAAATTCTCTTTCTTGGAGGCTAAGCAAGATTAGTTTGAGTTGAACTTTGCCACTTAAGCTAATAAAACTAATAGCTGCCTAAGCTAATTAGAGAGTAAGGGGAAGAAAGTAGAGCAGATTCTAGAGAGAGGAAGCTCCCCCCGGTTGTGATGGTCTGGTGTAGCTCTAGCCAGTTGTTTAGCTCCTCTACCCATTTTTGATGGGGAGTGAGTTTGGGTTTTCTGGCAGAGGTTATTCTCGCCGGTGGCTTATATGAGTTGTGTTTTTGTACAGGTTCGGCCATGGGTTTACAATCCATGGTTGGTGTGCGTGACTTTTACAACCGTCTGCGCTTGCTAGTGGGTGTGGTTTTAAAATGATTGGTGGGCATCCGATGGGTACTCTGTTGGATGTTTGCTGTGGTTCTTCAGTTTCGAATTCTCGTCTATGGCGTTGAGCTGCCGATGTTGTCGTAGTCATGGTTTTTTCAGCCATGCAAGTTTGTACCTTCTCTGCTGATTGCTAAGTTGGCGTCGGTTAGATAGCTTTTGTTGGGTTCTAAAGCTCAGTTTACATCAATCGTCTCTAGCATGCGGTTCTGGGTGTTTTCAGCCGACGTTGTGTGCTCGGGGGCTGTGTCGATGTTGTGGTTTATTCTTGTCGATGGTTTTGCCATCCAAGGTAATGGTCTAGTTGTGCTGTTGGTCGATGATTCAAGCTCGCGGCAGTCGGCTACCGTAAGTTGGCTACCGTTTTGCTACAAGAGAGTGAATCACTGTAGGTAAGTATGTTGGTTTGCTTCACCGGAGAGCCTACTTTTCTCTGGTTCGAGTATGTGAGCGTCACTGGTCCTGGTGGTGGTTGTTCCTTGACGCCGTGGTGTTCTGAAGTGGCTATATTGCTCCGGCACGGAACGGCTTCAGGTCAAGGAATTCCGGTACTCCATCTGGTTTAAGTTTGCGCCGGAGGTGTGGTCCTTGACTGGGTTTGGCCTCCAGCAATGGTGTTCGAAGATGATGATGTTATCACCACGCTGCCGTGGGCGCGTGAAATGATCATTGGAAGTTCACCCACGTTGGGCAGAGTTACCAGCTGCAAATACGTCTTCCATCACGTGGGGTGATGGTTGGTCTGTGAATTATTTTAAGTGGGTGTCAGCTGGAAAATTGTAGCTTTTGGAGGCAACTAGTTGAGGTATTATTTTGTTAATACGTGGCTATCCTACTTTTATATTTATATTATATAAATATATATTGTGGAGATTGGGGTCCTATGTATTTGTTGAAGGCTGTTCGGTGGATTTGCAAACTGGGGCCCACGTGTTTCAAGATTAATTATTTCTAGTGGGTTTGTTTAATTGTTTTTTCACCGGATTTTGGCCCACGTTTTTGTTGGGCCCATGGTGCAATGGTTGGTTTGGAGTTGGTGGATTTGAAATTCAGCCGTTGGGCTCATTTTGGTTTGGACTTTTGAGCTCTTTTTTGGGTGCCGAAATCTGGAGTGCATGGCGTGGGTTCTGGGGCCCACTTGGTATGGTTCTTTTGGGGATTATATAAGGGGCCCATTTTGGATTTGGCAGACTTTTGGTAATATTGGTCTATGTTTAAGTGTTTGTTTGATTTGTTTAGTCACTTTGCAGCGGATCAGTTATAGTTGATGTTTTCATGAAGTTTGATCGTGTGATCCTCATGTGACTCGATACGAGGGTGGTTTTGAGCCATCTCCACCAAGAGTGATTGGGGAGTCACCGCTTTGGGGATTAGTGATTCAATAACTAGCCGAGTTCGAGACTGGGAGATGAGCGGGAGGATAGCTACCAGTTTTCTGGATGCTTCTTGTCTTCATGTGACCTATCCTAATTGATCGTAGTGTCACGCCTGGCATGGAGTGAAGGGCACACTGTCGTGGGGGTTTGAGGCTTATGATCTACTAAGGATGGGACTGGGGGGTGTGATGATTGTTCTCTTGATTTTGTTGGCTACTGTATGGGTTGCTACTGTGGGGCTATTGCTTTTTCACTTCAACTCTCTAAACTGTGGCTTATGGTTGTTGATCGTGCTAGCTTCATGTGACTTTGCTGGGATTTCCCATGGGGTAGATTTTATCCTCTGGCATGGCTTTGGTTAAGTGGCTTGGATGTCACGGCTGTGAGGAGTGGGTTGTCTTATTGGATTCCATGTTTTATCTACAGTAGAGACTGGGGGCATGTGGGGTTGATTGTCATCTTTGTCTCGGCTTGAGAGTTGTTGTTTTGTTAGTGTGTCTGCTTTGTTTATTAGCTATGTGGTGTCTTTATGTATATCTTTGCCCACATATCCACCTCAAGTTCCTATTATCTTTGATGATAGGGTTACTTGAGGACATTTGGATATATGGGCAAAGTTGGGTTATTGCTTTTAGTTTTTTGTTTACCCCCCTTTTCTTAGGGGGGTGCAGTGTTAGTTTATGTTGGTTATATTTGTTTTATTTTATTTGTTGTTGGGTGTGCCTGGGATATGCCCCTTGTAAACTTGTAAATTTCATTGTCTTTATTTTATGACTTACTTACCCAAAAAAAAAAAAAAAATTCGTTCCTAGAACAAAAGAGAGAAGGTTGGAGAAGGACGGACAGAGTGAGAGAAAAACTTTCATCTTGAGTGCTAGGATAGAAATTTAGAGAAAAGAAAGGGAAAGAAGAGGGAAATTAAAGTGTATTCAAACTCATCCTTTGGGACTTGCGAATTGAACACATAAGCGATTTAGAAAACATGAAATGAGTTAAATAATATCGTTAAGCTACAATTACTCAGTAAATTCTCTTTCTTGGAGGCTAAGCTGGATTAGTTTCAGTTAAACATGGCCTCTTAAACTAACGAAACTTAATAGTTGCCAAAGGTAATTAGTTCATAGAAGAAAAGAGAGATGGATGGAGAAGTACGGAGGGAGTCAGGGCAAAACTTTCTTCTTGAGAGCTAGAAGTGAAGGTTGGAGAAAAGAAAGGGAAATAGATGAAAATTAAAGCGACTTCAAATTCATCCTTCTGGACTTGAGGATTGAACACTTAAGTGATTGGCAAAACCTTAAATGAGGTGCTTAAGTTAAGCTAATATCGTTAGTCTACAGTTACTCAATATAATCTCTTTCTTGGAAGCTAAGCAAGATTAGTTTGAGTCAAACTTGGCCACTTAAGCTACTGAAACTATTAATTGCCTTAGCCAATTAGTTCATAGAACAAAAGAGAGAAGGATGGAAAAGGGCGGAGAGAGTTAGAGAGAAGCATTCTACATGTGAACTAGAAGAGAATGTTAGAGAAAAGAAAGGGAAATAGGATGAAAATTAAAGGGAATTCAAATTCATCCATTTGGAAAACATTAAATGAGGTGCTTAAGTTGAACAAATATCATTAAGCTACAATTACTCAGTAGAATCTTTTTCTTGGAGGCTAAGCAAGATTAGTTCGAGTTAAACTTTGATGCTTAAGCCAATAAAACTTGGTCACCTAACCAAATTTGTTCGGAGAGCAAACTCGAGATGGATGGAGAAGCACGGAGGGAGTTTTAGAGAAGCATTCTCCTTGAGAGTTAGAAAAGAAAGTTAGAGAAAACAAAGGGCAATAGGATGAAAATTAAAGGGAATTCAAATTCGTCCTTTTGGACTTGAGAATTGAACACTTAGGTGATTTAGAAAACATTAAACGAGTTGCTTAAGTTAATGTAATATTGTTAAGCTACAATTACACAGCAAATTCTGTTTCTTGAAGGCTAAGCAAGATTACTTTGAGTTAAACTTTGCCACTTAAGCTAAGAAAACTAATAGCTGCCTAAGCTAATTCGTTCCTAGAACAAAAGAGAGAAGGTTGGAGAAGGACGGACAGAGTGAGAGAAAAACAAGCAAGATTAGTTTGAGTTAAACTTTGCCACTTAAGCTAATAAAACTAACAGCTGCCTAAGCTAATTCGTTCCTAGAACAAAAGAGAAAAGGTTGGAGAAGGACAGACAGAGTGAGAGAAAAACTTTCATCTTGAGTGGTAGGATAGAAATTTAGAGAAAAGAAAGGGAAATAAGAGGGAAATTAAAGTGTATTCAAACTCATCCTTTTGGACTTGCGAATTGAACACTTAACAGATTTAGAAAACATGAAATGAGTTAAACAATATCGTTAAGCTACAATTACTCAGTAAATTCTCTTTCTTGGAGGCTAAGCTAGATTAGTTTCAGTTAAACATGGCCTCTTAAGCTAACGAAACTTAATAGTTGCCAAAGGTAATTAGTTCATAGAAGAAAAGAGATATGGATGGAGAAGTACGGAGGGAGTTCGGGCAAAACTTTCTTCTTGTGAGCTAGAAGTGAAAGTTGGAGAAAAAAAAAGGGAAATAGGATGAAAATTAAAGCGACTTCAAATTCATCCTTCTGGACTTGAGAATTGAACGCTTAAGTGATTGACGAAACCTTAAATGAGGTGCTTAAGTTAAACTAATATCGTTAGTCTACAGTTACTCAATATAATCTCTTTCTTGGAAGCTAAGCAAGATCAGTTTGAGTCAAGCTTGGCCACTTAAACTATTGAAACTATTAATTGCCTTAGCCAATTAGTTTGTGAACAAAAGAGAGAAGGATGGAGAAGGACGGAAAGAGTTACAGAGAAGCATTCTACATGTGAACTAGAAGAGAATGTTAGAGAAAAGAAAGGGAAAAATGATGAAAATTAAAGGGAATTCAAATTCATCCATTTGGAAAACATTAAATGAGGTGCTTAAGTTGAACAAATATCATTAAGCTACAATTACTCAGTAGAATCTCTTTCTTGGAGGCTAAGCAAGATTAGTTTGAGTTAAACTTTGACGCTTAAGCCAATGAAACTTGGTCACCTAACCTAAATTGTTCGGAGAGCAAACTGGAGATGGATGGAGATGCACGGAGGGAGTTTTAGAGAAGCAATCTCCCTGGGAGTTAGAAAAGAAAGTTAGAGAAAACAAAGGGCAATAGGATGAAAATTAAAGGGAATTCAAATTCACCCTTTTGGACTTGAGAATTGAACACTTAGGTGATTTAGAAAACATTAAACGAGTTGCTTAAGTTAATGTAATATCGTTAAGCTACAATTACACAGCAAATTCTGTTTCTTGAAGGCTAAGCAAGATTAGTTTGAGTTAAACTTTGCCACTTAAGCTAATAAAACTAGCAGCTGCCTAAGCTCATTCGTTCCTAGAACAAAAGAGAGAAGGTTGGAGAAGGACGGACAGAGTGAGAGAAAAACAAGCAAGATTATTTTGAGTTAAACTTTGCCACTTAAGCTAATAAAACTAACAGCTGCTTGAGCTAATTCGTTCCTAGAACAAAAGAGAGAAGGTTGGAGAAGGACAGACAGAGTGAGAGAAAAACTTTGATCTTGAGTGGTAGGATAGAAATTTAGAGAAAAGAAAGGGAAATAAGAGGGAAATTAAAGTGTATTCAAACTCATCCTTTTGGACTTGCGAATTGAACACTTAACTGATTTAGAAAACATGAAATGAGTTAAACAATATCGTTAAGCTACAATTACTCAGTAAATTCTCTTTCTTGGAGGCTAAGCTCGATTACTTTCAGTTAAACATGGCCTCTTAAGCTAACGAAACTTAATAGTTGCCAAAGGTAATTAGTTCATAGAAGAAAAGAGAGATGGATGGTGAAGTACGGAGGGGGTTAGGGCAAAACTTTCTTCTTGAGAGCTAGAAGTGAAAGTTGGAGAAAAGAAAGGGAAATAGGATGAAAATTAAAGCGACTACAAATTCATCCTTCTGGACTTGAGAATTGAACACTTAAGTGATTGACGAAACCTTAAATGAGGTGCTTAAGTTAAACTAATATCGTTAGTCTACAGTTACTCAATATAATCTCTTTCTTGGAAGCTAAGCAAGATTAGTTTGAGTTAAGCTTGGCCACTTAAGCTATTGAAACTATTAATTGCCTTAGCGAATTAGTTCGTAGAACAAAAGAGAGAAGAATGGAAAAGGACGGAGAGAGTTACAGAGAAGCATTCTACATGTGAACTAGAAGAGAATGTTAGAGAAAAGAAAGGGAAATAGGATGAAAATTAAAGGGAATTCAAATTCATCCATTTGGAAAACATTAAATGAGGTGCTTAAGTTGATCAAATATCATTAAGCTACAATTACTCAGTAGAATCTCTTTCTTGGAGGCTAAGCAAGATTAGTTTGAGTTAAACTTTGACGCTTAAGCCAATGAAACTTGGTCACCTAACCTAATTTGTTCGAAGAGCAAACTGGAGATGGATGGAGATGCACGGAGGGAGTTTTAGAGAAGCAATCTCCTTGAGAGTTAGAAAAGAAAGGTAGAGAAAACAAAGGGCAATAGGATGAAAATTAAAGGGAATTCAAATTCGTCCTTTTGGACTTGAGAATTGAACACTTAGGTGATTTAGAAAACATTAAATGAGTTGCTTAAGTTAACGTAATATCGTTAAGCTACAATTACACAGCAAATTCTCTTTCTTGGAGGCTAAGCAAGATTAGTTTGAGTTAAACTTTGCCACTTAAGCTAATAAAGCTAATAGCTGCCTAAGCTAATTCGTTCCTAGAACAAAAGAGAGAATGTTGGAGAATGACGGACAGAGTGAGAGAAAAACTTTCATCTTGAGTGGTAGGATAGAAATTTAGAGAAAAGAAAGGGAAATAAGCGGGAAATTAAAGTGTATTCAAACTCATCCTTTTGGACTTGCGAATCGAACACTTAAGTGATTTAGAAAAAATGGAATGAGTTAAACAATATCGTTAAGCTACAATTACTCCGTAAATTCTCTTTCTTGGAGGCTAAGCTAGATTAGTTTCAGTTAAACATGGCCTCTTATGCTAACGAAACTTAATAGTTGCCGAACGTAATTAGTTCATAGAAGAAAAGAGAGATGGATGGAGAAGTACGGAGGGAGTTTGGGCATAACTTTCTTCTTGAGAGCTAGAAGTGAAAGTTGGAGAAAAGAAAGGGAAATAGGATGAAAATTAAAGTGACTTCAAATTCATCATACTGGACTTGAGAATTGAACGCTTAAGTGATTGACGAAACCTTAAATGAGGTGCTTAAGTTAAACTAATATCGTTAGTCTACAGTTAGTCAATATAATCTCTTTCTTGGAAGCTCAGCAAGATGATTTTGACTCAAGCTTGGCCACTTAAGCTATTGAAACTATTAATTGCCTTAGCTAATTAGTTTTTTTTTTTTTTTGGGTGAATACGACATAAATAAAACAGCAAAATATACAAAGATACAAGGGGCATGCCCCAGGACCTACAGAACTATACAAATAGGCAAAAACCACGAAGAACAAGACAAAAGGAACCATACACACAATGTTCAAAACCTATCTCGAAGAGAAATAGAAGACGAACAAAAGCGAAGGAGCTAAAGGACAAAACAAACTGGAACAGCCATACATCAACAAAAAAGGCTGCCAAAATTCAAAACAGTCAACAAAGACAGCAAATCCGCAGAACAGACCGAAAGGGTATCAGCCAAAGGCCTAGGATCTTAGCTAATTAGTTCGTAGAACAAAAGAGAGAAGGATGGAAAAGGACGGAGTAAGTTAGAGAGAAGCATTCTACATGTGAACTAGAAGAGAATGTTAGAGAAAAGAAAGGGAAATAGGATGAAAATTAAAGCGACTTCAAATTCATCTTTCTGGACTTGAGAATTGAACAGTTAAGCGATTGAGAAAACCTTAAATGTACAATTACTCAGTCGAATCTCTTTCTTGGAGGCTAACCGAGATTAGTTTGAGTTAAACTTTGACGCTTAAGCCAATAAAACTTGGTCACCTAACCTAATTTGTTCGGAGAGCAAACTCGAGATGGATGGAGAAGCACGGAGGGAGTTGTAGAGAAGCATTCTCCTTGAGAGTTAGAAAAGAAAGTTAGAGAAAGCAAAGGGCAATAGGATGAAAATTAAAGCGAATTCAAATTCGTCCTTTTGGACTTGAGAATTGAACACTTAGGTGATTTAGAAAACATTAAACGAGTTGCTTAAGTTAATGTAATATCGTTAAGCTACAATTACAAAACAAATTCTGTTACTTGGAGGCTAAGCAATATTAGTTTGAGTTAAACTTTGCCACTTCAGCTAATAAAACTAATAGCTGCCTAAGCTAATTCGTTCCTAGAACAAAAGAGAGAAGGTTGGAGAAGGACGGACAGAGTGAGAGAAAAACAAGCAAGATTAGTTTGAGTTAAACTTTGTCACTTAAGCTAACAAAACTAACAGCTGCCTAAGCTAACTCGTTCCTAGAACAAAAGAGAGAAGGTTGGAGAAGGACAGACAGAGTGAGAAAAACTTTCATCTTGAGTGGTAGGATAGAAATTTAGAGAAAAGAAAGGGAAATAAGAGGGAAATTAAAGTGTATTCAAACTCATCCTTTTGGACTTGCGAATTGAACACTTAACTGATTTAGAAAACATGAAATGAGTTAAACAATATCGTTAAGCTACAATTACTCCGTAAATTCTCTTTCTTGAAGGCTAAGCTAGATTAGTTTCAGTTAAACATGGCCTCTTAAGCTAACGAAACTTAATAGTTGCCAAAGGTAATTAGTTCATAGAAGAAAAGAGATGGAGAAGTTCGGAGGGAGTTAGGGCAAAACTTTCTTCTTGAGAGCTAGAAGTGAAGGTTATTTACCCAAAAAAAGAAGTGAAGGTTGGAGAAAAGAAAGGGAAATTGGATGAAAATTAAAGCGACTTCAAATTCATCCTTCTGGACTTGAGAATTGAACGCTTAAGTGATTGACGAAACCTTAAATGAGGTGCTTAAATTAAACTAATATCGTTAGTCTACAGTTACTCAATATAATCTCTTTCTTGGAAGCTCAGCAAGATGATTTTGACTCAAGCTTGGCCACTTAAGCTATTGAAACTATTAATTGCCGATCTCTCTAGAAAACTCTGGTTTTCTAGGGTTCAATATCTCATTGATTGCCGATGTCTGGAGTTAATGCTACCATTAATGAGAGAAAGGTGGGGGAAAATACTGAGGGTGAGTCAGTAAAGATTTCTGGTCCAGTCGATCGAAATCTAGGGTTTACAAAAAATCGTTTTACGACTTTGTGTGACGACTTCATGGCTTCTGAATCGAATTTCTCTACACCCCGTGGCGAGGGTGTTTCAACCGTAGATCGCTGCGTCGGTACTCCGATGGAGGATCTGGCCAGTGTGGAGGCTCATAACCAGGTAGTGGTAGTAAATGTTGAGGCGAATCGTTCTGAAGAAATGGGTGTTTCGGCTCCGATCTCGGAACTAGTGGGTTCAGATCTTTCTAAATCCCTAATCGATGACGGATCTAAGGATGCAGCGCAGAGTTTGGATAAAATGAAGGCCCCGTTGATCCCAGGTTTTGGTCAGGATCCATCTACGCCGATTGGTAATGAGATTGGTATGAGTTGGTCTGAAATCGTCGAGGAAGAGCAAAATCGTTTCCTTAATCTCCCCGATAGCCTGGAGATCGCGCGTAATAGGGGGGGAACCAAGAACACTCTGAGTGATCCTATTATGGCTCCTAACTCAGACATCCAGATTCCTCTCGGGGAGTCTACTCTCGGGGGGGGGAGGAAGGGGGGGAAACAGTTATCGGGGTGGGAGAGGAGGCCGCGGGGGCCCTAGTGGAGTAAATTCTCTTTTTTGGAGGCTAAGCTGGATTAGTTTCAGTTAAACATGGCCTCTTAAGCCAACGAAACTTAATAGTTGCGAAAGGTAATTAAAGGGAAATAGGATGAAAATTAAAGGGAATTCAAATTCATCCATTTGGAAAACATTAAATGAGGTGCTTAAGTTAAACAAATATCATTAAGCTACAATTACTCAGTAGAATCTCTTTCTTGGAGGCTAAGCAAGATTAGTTTGAGTTAAACTTTGAC
Source organism: Camellia sinensis (assembly GCF_004153795.1). Taxonomy (NCBI): domain Eukaryota; kingdom Viridiplantae; phylum Streptophyta; class Magnoliopsida; order Ericales; family Theaceae; genus Camellia; species Camellia sinensis. Next base: position 1,034,440 of record NW_021025866.1, read on the forward strand.
GCTTAAGCCAATGAAACTTGGTCACCTAACCTAATTTGTTCGGAGAGCAAAATGGAGGTGGATGGAGAAGCACGGAGGGAGTTTTAGAGAAGCATTCTTCCTGAGAGAAAGTTAGAGAAAACAAAGGGCAATAGGATGAAAATTAGAGGGAATTCAAATTCGTCCTTTTGGACTTGAGAATTGAACACTTAGGTGATTTAGAAAACTTTAAACGAGTTGCTTAAGTTAATGTAATATCCTTAAGCTACAATTACACAGCAAATTCTCTTTCTTGGAGGCTAAGCAAGATTAGTTTGAGTTGAACTTTGCCACTTAAGCTAATAAAACTAATAGCTGCCTAAGCTAATTCGTTCCTAGAACAAAAGAGAGAAGGTTGGAGAAGGACGGACAGAGTGAGAGAAAAGCTTTCATCTTGAGTGGTAGGACAGAAATTTAGAGAAAAGAAAGGGAAATAAGAGGGAAATTAAAGTGTATTCAAACTCATCCTTTTGGACTTGCGAATTGAACACTTAAGCGATTTAGAAAACTTGAAATGAGTTAAACAATGTCGTTAAGCTACAATTACTCAGTAAATTCTCTTTCTTGGGGGCTAAGCTAGATTAGTTTCAGTTAAACATGGCCTCTTAAGCCAACGAAACTTAATAGTTGCCAAAGGTAATTAGTTAGTTCACAGAAGAAAAGAGAGATGGATGGAGAAGCACAGGATGAAAATTAAAGGGAATTCAAATTCATCCATTTGGAAAACATTAAATGAGGTGCTTAAGTTGAACAAATATCATTAAGCTACAATTACTCAGTAAATTCTCTTTCTTCGAGGCTAAGCAAGATTAGTTTGAGTCAAACTTGGCCACTTAAAAAGATATTCCCTCTGAGGAACCTAGGGGATTAGGTTGAGAGCTTCTCTCTCTAGAATCTAGAGAGACTCTCTCTAGAATCTAGAGAGAGAAAGCTCCTTCCGTTGTTTCCCATGGAGTTTTAAGGGCTCCTTATCAGATTTTTGTCTGGTTTGGTTAGTGCTGTGTGTTGTGGCTGAATCTCTTCTTATTTTTATCTAGATTAAGGAGTGTTTGTGGAAGATCTATTGGGTTCTTGTTGTTTCAGTCCGTCCATTTTACATGGCTGGTCTTGGGTTGTTGGTTGTCTCATACCGGGGTTCACCTCCTGGGTTCATGTGTTAAGCTTGATTCGGTAGGTGTTTGGGCTACCGTTGGTGGTATGTTGCCGGCTGTGCTGGGTTCGCTCTTTGGTGCCAGTTTGGTTCCTGCTCTACTGGCGCCTTTGCTACTGTATTGAGTTAGAGGCAGCGTGCTGTTGGAATCGACGTGAGTTGCTCGTTTCTGGGTGCTTCGCTGGGCTCTGAAGCATTGTCTGCTTTGGTTTGTGGTTTAGTGATCTTTGGTTCTTGCCGTATTCTGCCGTTGGTGTCAAAGACCGCGGTAGTTAAGGGTGTGTTCTGGGTGTGCCGCTGGTTTTCGGCAATGGTGTCGCTCTATTCCAGCGTCGGTGTTCTGGGTTCATCGGTGGTTTGGTTGTTGGTGTTCCGAAGTGGTCTTCTTTGGTGCTGGTTGTTGGTGTTCCGGAGTATCCATGTTCGCCGGTCATTTGGCTTTGCCGCTGGTTTTGGGTATGATTATTATATATATAAAATATATATATTTGTTTTGTTGTTTCGTGTACTGTCAACAATGGTGGTGAGCTAGGACACGAAGTTGGAATTGGTTACACGTGTGCCTAAGTGCATAGTGGCTGCGGGTAGGTTGTCATGCTTGCACGTCCATCCAACTGCTTTGTGGGAAGTTGTACCTAGTGCATATGTGCTGGCTAGATTTGCTGGTATGGAGGTTTTTTTAAATCTTTAATTATTGTTGAACCCACGTGGGTATGCATGAGGTGTGTTTTTCACGCTCGAGCGGGTTTCTTTGCGCTTAAGCGGTGGCGCTCGAGCGGGTACTTT
>NW_021025866.1:1040685-1068236 GCF_004153795.1 Camellia sinensis
ATATGTTTTGTATATTTATCTATTTATTTGACCTATGTGTGCCCACCACTAGTATAAAATAAAATAAACACAAACCCTAACTCTTGTTATAATTGTTTTCCACAACACTAGCAGCCCTAGCAGCCGTGGGTTTATGAAGGAAAGAGATGGGTTTTTCAATCATCAAGATTATTGTTGTAGCCAAGGAGGAGAGTTTTGGGTGTGTTGTGCTGTGTGGCCTCCTAGGTTTTTTTCTCTTCTTTCTTTGTTCTTTATCCTAATAATGTTGTTATTTAATTCATTGATGGAGAGATTGTAGGTGTATGTATTTTGTGTATATATATATGCTGTTAAGAAATCTGAGGAGTAAAATTGATGTATAAAGAATGAGTGTAATTCTTAGTTCAAAAAAATTCTGCACAGAATCGCAAACTTTAAAAATCAAGAAACCATATCAAACGGATGAATTTTGAACTGAAATTTTTACAGTAGATCAGTTACATATTAAATTGGATATCTGAATTTTTTCATAATTTTTGGGAGTCAAAATCCATATAAACTGATGCGTTCAAATCTGTCCAGAAAACTGGTTTTAAATAGTAAATTCGGGAGTGTTGTTCTCTTTGGGTATAAATCCAAAAATTATCAAATTAGTGTCATTACAACCGGTTACGAGTCTAGTTTCATACGTTTTTGGCCTTGCATTGATTGATCGTGTATATTAAGAGAACCGTCAATTTCTTTAAAGTGCTGCAGAAAACAACCTGTTTGGATATAATAAATTGTAGAAAATTATTTTGATAAGCAAATCAAGTGAAACCAATTGGGTTTGAAACTTAGGATATATTAGATCATATCTGGAGGTTATTGGAATTTTTCGAATAGCGTGGAGTGGGTTTTGTAATTTTCAAAGTTATCGAATAGGTTGGGAAGGCTTGTTTGAAATTCTGTTTTATCTTAAAGTCACAATTAATTAAGTTTCAATCGGAACCTATGTCTTGGGTGATTTTAAACGTTGAAGAACATGAACTTAGCTAATATTTAAGAGTAACGGTGAGTTGGGTTGAGCCGTGTTAGTGCGCTTTAGTTGAGGTTACTTAGTTCCTATTTTTTAGTATTTTTAAATTAGTAGTGACGTGTAGTCTTCATACTTGGTTCAGGGCACTAGTTGGACTTTTATACTCAATTCGAGGATTACATTATTTCGTTCCAGGTGAGAAGTTTCATGCTACGTATTTTTATAAATGTTCCCCTACCTTGAACTGTTGGAAAAATAAATTGTCGTTTCAGGACTAAACTGCTTTGATAAATTATTATATTATCAGTGGAATCAAATTATTTCTGAAACATGTGTGAACTTGGCATACTGCAAACTATTTGTTTTGGTCTCATGTTTATAATGATGAACTACCATGTTTTGCGAAATTGATGTGCATTGATTATCGGGACCATATGTGTATTTAGTCCATGGAAATTATTCCACTGTGTGTGGTGACTCTAGCCACTAGGGAACAGATCTGGGTTGGGCCGTGATGACTCTAGTGCTCAACGATTGTAAGGAAAAGACCTACATTAAACTAGATGACCTTCAATCAGATCGTCTTTGAGAAAAGGCCCAGGTTGCCACATTGAGGATGACTCCTAGTTCGGTGTTGGATCCAACGGGGCTAATAGCCTTGAGAACTGTGTGGCATATTATTTGTTTTTATTGGTACCCAGAAAATTATTGGTGTTCACGTTATAATCTATTTTAAGTGGAAAATGTCGTTTATCATGTTCTTGCGAGACATGAGTATTTTAAGTGTTGAACTGTGGAACCATCTTTTTGAAACAGATTGTATTTACCAAACTGTATGCCAATCTAGTTTCTGTGATATATATATTATTTTGGAATTGAACCCTTTAAATATTTTGGTGGTGAATTCTAAGGTGCAAATTAAATATTATTGGAGGAGGATTATTTTTTTTATGTGGGTTGTTTATATCCCATAAGTTTGGATGGTTTTTGATTACGGTTGATTTTGCCGTTTATAATTGTGACATGTCTGGATTGAGTTTTGGTTATTTATTATTGGACTATTGTTCAGTTGTTCGATGTGATTGGATTCGTGTTTAGGCTTACGTGTGCCTTGGGCTAAGTCCCTGTGGGCCACGGCCGGTCATGCCCGGATTTGGGGTGTGACATTATCAATACTTTCTCATTTTTTCTACACAATCTTCCGTTGTGATCAAGTTCCACATCTCTACCCAATATATATATATATATATAATAAATATTCCAAGATATATATATATATATATAAATACACATCATCAAATACATTTATTTCCTCTTTAAACCAAATAAATTTCAAACATGAAAATCATCATTTCCAATCTTCATTCTTTCATGATAAGTACAACAACATACTATTTACTATTTTCTCAATATCAACTTCTCTCTTACAAGGGATTTCACCAATAGGGGTAAATATAACAATTTCCTCATCATTTCTCAAAAATGGATCTCAACAATTCATGATCTCACAAAATCTAGAATTTTACAAAAGAAAAATAGGGTTTCTCCTTTTGTTTTTCTTTGAAAATTTTTATGCAATTAGAAACTCCAACTATCACGCAACTTATATTTTTCATCGATATAACTTTTCCTCAAAATTTCCTCAAGCCTAGGGTTTTCACAAAATTAAGGCTTCTTCATTTAAACAAAAGTTTTTGCTTAGGAAACCCCCAAAACATTCTTATAGTTCATAAATTAAAAGATTTGAAGAAAGATTTGAAAAACCCTTCTTTGAGCAAAACCCAATCTCATAAAAATCAAATCCTAATTCAACATGCTCCAAACAATATCAAAACAACCATAGACTTGCAAAAATATATATGTAACTCAAAGAAAATTCTTATCTCACAGCAAGAAGCCGAGAAGAAGCAAAATTCAAGATTAACTTTTCATGAAATGAAAATTCAATCGATCAAAATGTTGTTCTTCTCTTGTTCTTCACCTTTAATACAAGATGGTGGATTCTTGGTGAAAAATAGATGAAATCAAGGTTTGGAAGTCTAGGGTTTTGAGTATGGAGCATAGGGAGAGAAGAGAGGAAGAAATAATGAAGAGTTTGGGCCAAAAAGTGGTTTTAAATACTACAACAAAACTAAGAAATAATGAAGAGTTTGGGCCAAAAAGTGGCTTTAAACACTATAACAAAACTAACTATTTACAGCTTCAATTACGGTATACATCAAATGCATGTCGTAATTAATACATTCTACGACATTTGTTTTTTTTTTTTTTGCAAGCCGTTAATATTTTTTCAATAACGACATACATACCATGTAAGTCATTAAGTCATATATTTATTAAAAAATATGTCGTAAAATATTTGCACTTAAGGCGACATACATTTTATGTTGTAAAATATTATAATTTTACACGGCATCCATTAACATGTAGTGAAAACTTTTTTTAAAAAAAAATTCAATAAGATTTTTTTTATGGCATACAAAAGCATGCCGTAAAAAATGCATATTTTTACAGCATACAAAAATATGTCGTAAAATGTTTTCACTTAAGACGACATCCATTTCATGTCTTGAAATATTATAATTTTATACGGCATGCATTAGCATGTCGTGAAAACTTTCATTAAAAAAAATTTCAATTTTTTTTTTGATTTAAAAAAGGCTAATAATTTCCAACCAAGCTTCTCACCTTAAATTTTTCTAATCGAGGACAACGTAAAAAATAATTTATATACATTATTTTATAATTTGTCTTTTAATAATTTATTTATTTTTACATTTTAGATGTGCCTAATTTAGATACAACAAAATAAAATAATTATAAAAAAATATAATATATATCAAATGTATTAAATTTTATATTTTTTTGAATTTAAATTTAAAAAATAAAAAAATTATTTAAAATATTTAAAAACTTACACTAACAAAAACAAAAAAAAAAAAAACTCCAAAAAATTTTAAGCCATGTAAAGCATGCCGTAAAAAATGCATATTTTTACAGCATACAAAAATATGTCGTAAAATGTTTTCACTTAAGATGACATCCATTTCATGTCTTGAAATATTATAACTTTATACGGCATGCATTAGCATGTCGTGAAAACTTTCATTAAAAAAAATTTCAAATTTTTTTTTGTTTGATTTAAAAAAAGCTAATAATTTCCAACCAAGCTTCTCACCTTAAATTTTTCTAATTGAGGACAACGTAAAAAATAATTTAGATACATTATTTTATAATTTAGTATCTTTTAATAATTTATTTATTTTTACTTTTTAGATGTACCTAATTTGGATACAACAAAATAAAATAATTATAAAAAAATATAATATATATCAAATGTATTAAATTTTATATTTTTTTGAATTTAATGATTTTTTTAAAAAAATTAAAAATATTTTCCTTCTAAATATATGTAAATTATTTGAATTTAAAAATAAAAAAATATTTAAAATATTACAATAACAAAAACAAAAAACTCAAAAACATTATTTTAAGGCCTGTTCACCACTCTCCCTCTTATTCTATCTATACATGTTTTTGCTCCTAACACCCTCGTTCTCTCTCTCTCTCTCTCTCTCTCTCTCTGCATGCGACCTCTCGAGCTCTCTTCGTTCTAGTTTGTTTTGAGGTATGTCCTTCGAGCATTGCCTTGATCGATCGCGCGACTTTGCATGGCCTCACAATGTATGTCATTCACTTTCTCTCCCAATCGATCAATTTTTCTCTGTCTCTCGATGATCATTTTTTCCCAAAAGCTTCGAATTCATCATTTTATTTGAAGTCTCTCTCTCTCTCTGCATGCGAGCTCTCGAGCTCTCTTCGTTCTAGTTTGTTTGAGGTATGTCCTTCGAGCATTGCCTTGATCGATCGCGCGACTTTGCATGGCCTCACAATGTATGTCATTCACTTTCTCTCCCAATCGATCAATTTTTCTCTGTCTCTCGATGATCATTTTTTCCCAAAAGCTTCGAATTCATCATTTTATTTGAAGTTAGGGTTCAGTGAGAGCCATGGAAATGCAGACTACGAAGCCAAATGCATTCTCAATCAATTGATCTCAAACCCTAACTGATCTCTACACACTTCTCTGTATCGAATGATTCGACGTCTTTGCAATCTCCTCTCTGATCGCGAACTTGAACCTGTTGAAGCAATTCATCGATGATTGCAAGTCCAATCCCTCAATCCTCTCCGATCTTTTTCCCTCATTCTTCCGAGACTACCTTGAAAGGTATGATATAATTCGCTTTCACGTAGCTTGATTCAGAATTTTGATATTTTGAAACATGTATTATCTTATTAATGCTGAATTTTGCAGATGGGAGACTCTTCTATCGAGGTCATGGAAGAAAGCTGTGATGCTTCGCAGGAGGCTAAGGTGCAAGGTATGGAAGCAATTTCTGAAAGCATTCTAATTTCATTACATGTACATACACACGTGTATATATTGTAAACACATGTTTTCATAATTTGATTTTGGTGGTTTTGGGTTGATTAGAGAAACTGGAGGAAGTAATAGAGTAGCTCAAACAGGCTATTTCGCTCAATTCAAACCTCAGCAATTATGTATTTAGGTTCTCTTATCACGATCGCTTCAGCCAAAGTCTTCTTGGAAGAACGTTATCACGGTACCTTCTCGCTCTAGCTCTTATTTTCTGATTCTCACTTGTTGATTTTTGCTTGCATTTCGAGATTCCTATGATTTTTTGGTGGTTTAGTGGAGTGAATTGATGTTGAATTTGATATTTCTCGCCAAGATTCCTATGATTTTTCAATTCAATTTTTAATTTGTTGTTGAATTGTTTAATTTGTTCCGATGAGCCTTATTGTGTTGATGTGTACATTCTTTATTCTTTTTAGTTATTTAATTCTGTGTATTTACACTTACTTTTCTACCGATGCAATGATGCACAAGAAAGAGTAGCATTACTTCTGATATCCATTGTCAATATTAAGTGGATGACCATTATTCTCTCTCACTCTCTGTTTTTCTTTGATCTTCAAATGTGTAGGTAACAGAAGATCAAAATTCAAGTAGTTTCAAAATTTATTTTTCAAATGGATCTTCTTTGGGAGGGTTTTTTTTTTTTTTTTCCTTCTTGATGTGCTAATGGAGCTCTCCTTTCTGCTTTGTTCTCTGACTGCTTGTGAGCTTTGTTGCCTTTGTTCCCAAAAAAGATTATCATTGAAATCATGTTTCATGAAAAAATCCAAGTCTGAAAAATAAGTTTAAAAACTTGCTCGACTTTCGGAATTTATTTTAATTCAACCTGTATTTTAAAATAACACATTCCTTTCTTCCTCTCTTCCCATTTGGAAGTTGATTTAATAATTTGAATGAATCTTATTTTGGCATTGTTTCTTGTTGTTGCATACTATGGATAAATTCAATCTTTGGCACTTGCAGAGTGTATAATTTCATGTTCTTGTTGCATACTATTGATTCATTGAAAATTTTTCTGTTTTGGGTTTTTGGGTTTTGATGAAATTAATCCACTTTCTTTGTGTTTTGAATTGGACCAATTTTTGGTTGAATCAGTTGTCGTTTTTGTTAAAAAAATCAGTGGCTTTGGTGTTATGTTATGGCTTAGATTGTTAACATAAGGGGCTTCTTTGCAGTATCTGTTAGATTGGGATGGTTTAGGTAAATTCAATCTGTGACACTTACAGAGTGTATAATTTCATGTTCTTGTTGTATACTATTCATTCATTGGAGATGTCTCTGTTCTTGGATTTTGGATTTTGATGAAAATAATCCACTTTCTTTGTGTTTTGAATTGGGCCAATTGGCAGTTGATTCAATTTTTATTTTTTTTTGGAAATCAGTTGCTTTGGTTTTATGTCTTGTACATGTAGTTGATTACTGCAGGGTCTAGATTGTTCTCATGAGGGGTTTCTTCATAGTATTCATTAGATTCAGCTGGTTTAGCTCAAATTGGTTAGCTTAATGCCGTATAGATATATTCTATGTGCAACACTTGCAGAGTCTATTATTGTTGAGATTTGTCCTATATACTATATCAAATTGGTTTCCACTTGTCTTGCTTAGCATCCACTTTTTGCCCATTGTATGAGAAACTGAAAGTTCAAACTTTAGTGATATTTGAAAATTACCCTGTACCTTTCTTTTTGCCAGTGTTTGTTTATTTTGGTTGATTTGCATGATGTGGGAAAATGATATCTGAATTGGTTAAATTGTCTTAATTCATCATTCAGACTGGTTTGGGGAAGGAATTTTTTTTTTTTTAATTGATAGGACAAGAATGGGCATTTTCCTTTGAAACCAAATGTGGTTAACCTCAAAATTTGAAATAGAAGGGATGGGCACCCAAAAAACTTGGGACATGAGTTAAAGATGCATAGCAGATAATTTTGATGATCTTTTATGTCGGTGTTTGTGAAAAATTGGCTTTCATTGCTCAAGATGATTTTTTCTCTTTTGATGCCATATAAATAATCCTCATTCACATGCTGTTGAGATGGCTAGCACACCAGCATCACTTAATAAATTTGCTACAGATGGCTCGAAAGGGAGATTCTGTTCAATTGAAAGTGAAATAAAATTGGGAAAGATTGGTCAAATTGAGTAAAACAAAGAAAATTGGGATGTGATTGGGAGAAACTGGTTTCAGATGCCGCTGATCTGTTAATCTTTGATTCGTTCATCATTAGGAGACTTCTGATGGGCAGGTTGGCAAAACACTAAATTTGAGACAACTTCTTGTGCCTCAACTGTTCTAGAGCTCCCACAAGATGACAATGGTAGTTTGCAGAAAACACATGCTGTGGGTTCTTGCAAAGAGCGGGACATGGAATCACATGTATCCTTATCAGGAGAAGCTGCAAAGCTGAAGGAAACAAATCAAGCTCCAAGAAGTTTTTCTAGCACTCTTCTAAATGCCTCAAATCCTGAAGTGAATGATGACGAGGATAAGTGCATTCATTCTGGCTGCAAAGTAAAGTATTAAGATCACTTTTTCTCTTGAACTGTAGGAACTTTTGCCTCATGAATATCGCATGAATCTTTGAGTTTGTTTGATTATTCTTCAATTCTTGTTTCAGAATTTTCATCTGTTCATGAAAATTCATCGTGCACTATTTAATGCAGGTAGATGATATTTGCATTCCATGACCACTTCTAAAAGATGAATGTGTTTTGATGTGCATAGTATCATACATGAGGATCCTCCAACATGCCAGACATGTAAATCATGTCTGAGAAATGTGTCCATGAACTTAAAATTTGAATACATAGACAAATAGAAGACATTTAATGGACATGTCTTGTACATTTAATTTTTTCGATACTGAAATGAGAATGTAATTCTGAAGAATATATATTTCATCTTCTCTCTCAGAAAAGGAATATATTACAAAACTTTTCCTCGTCTAGAATAAGGGCAATGAGTTGAGGTTCCAATAAGAGCACGAGGAAGTAGAATATACTGGTAGAATTAAAAGGATACAAAGCGGTCAATTCTATGAACCTAAACTGGAGAGGCTAAAACTTCAATATTGATTTGGATCCATATATGCACTTTTAAGAAGAGTTTCTAAGCCACAAGCACTTTGGGATACCGAAACATGAATAATTTCTGTTGAGTTATTTAGATATGAAATAGATTCTTGACACCACAAATAAAACTTCAACGGCTGCTTACTTCATGTTTAATTTCAAGTCAAGGTTAGTTAGGGACACAAGCTCTTGGTCACCTTTTACATGATTTCATGGTTTTGAATGCGGCACATAAGAACTCCACCAACCAATACTAATGATTTGAAAGCTTAAAAAGCCAAAGAGTCTTTTATCTTCAAGTATATTTGTTAAACACTACATGAAGCTCCTCCGCTATAGTATACTTTAGTTCATTTGTGTCTACCATGTTGATCATAATTGTTTGTGTGTGTGTTTTTGTGCTTTCTTGCGTGCAAATTATCCTAACTTTTATTATTCAATATACATCCATTGTGGTAGCAATTGTGTTATTCTTTTTTAAAGACATAAATACATAATTACTAGCATGCCACTCCTCTTTTTGTTGTGTTTAGCCTAGTTTCCCATAGCAGCGTAGTATACAAAGACTAGTTTTTGAGATGTGAGGAGTGAATAAAAGGAGATCAATGTACAATTATAATTGTGGCCCTTCAATCTCATTACAAACTGAGTGTAACTTTGCCTTAAATGAAGTGCAAATGGTTTCCCCTAAGCCTGAAAAAGGTTATTCATCACCTATGATACCTAGAATTGGTTTGCACTTGAATGCTAGTTTGTCCTATATACTCCATCAAAATATATGGTTGTTTCTTTTCTTTTTTTTGGTGGAAGTCTAGTTTGGCATGTATTTAGGGCATTGGTGGACCTCATTGCTACTACTTGCATAACTGCAGAGTCCATATGATGGATGCTGCTAGAGTTTAATGAGCTATGTTTTATTTGCAGCCAGTGTTGGTTGCTGAAACATTTTTTTTTTCCTTTTCTTTTGTTTTGGTCGGCAATAGATATATTTTTTGCGACCAAAACTCTTGGTCGGCAATTGTCATTTTCTGCGAAAAAAAATTATTTTTGATGTCGCGACTAATAAATTGGTCGCCAAAGCAGGAAAACAATACACCTGTAATTCCTAATAATGCATTCAATCCATAATAAACCTATAATTTTAAATCATCATTCAAATTAACTGAATCATTAACATTCGACACAATACATAATTCATTAACATTCGACACAATACAACTATTCTAAGTTTTCAATTCATATTCGACACAATACATTAAGTTGCCTTGATAGCCAATCAAAAAGATCCTTGCGCCCTTCCGTGCCTAGCTTCGCATCCATCAAAGCAGTAGTGATGTAAGGCACCTAATAAAGAAACAGAATTGAAAAATTTAACAGAGAAGCATGATAGTTGTAGCAACATTTTCATCTTCCGGGTTCTGAACGTTATCAGAGAAGCATGATAGTGGCAGTAGTGATGTAAGGCACCTAATACATTTTATTTAAAATAATAAATACTACATGTTTCAGTCATGTCATCGAAGTCACTGTCACCACCAACATTTTCATCTTTCGGGTTCCGAACGTAGCGGCTCATAAAATAACTAGTGTCAAGTGCTTCAGCTGAAGGTATAAACATGGCCTGCACATAACAAGTGAACATTGGTGAGTTTGCAAATTCATTAACAATTGATTGCTTTCTGTTAAAAAAACAAAAAAGAAGAAGAAGATTCAAACAAAGGACCTTCTGCCTTGCAAGCGTGTCCCACTTGATATCCTTAAAGAAAAAATGTTGCTTTACCTGCAAAAATTAACTTACAGCCTTGCGGAGTTTCTATTGCCATCATCACTTGCAAATAAGCCTCGATTAAATGTAGAAAATTGCTTTTACCTCTCTGGCCCCTGTTGCACCTAATCTTCGAACTGGATTTTCTATCAGCAATTTGAAATAAAGAAGAAAAAAAAATATGTAGTTGCTAAATACATCTTTCTTGGAAATTTCTCAAGTACAAAAGGACCCAAATGACTAGTACATCAATAAGAGTTCCATATAGCTGCCAGATATTGGTATCCATGGATCCTTAATTCTCTGCTGTTGAAGCAGCTGAACAGCAAATATGCATAAAAGTTGGACAAAGTAAAATGGAAACACATTTCTAATACATTTAAATATAATGCAAAATATAAAATGACAATTCAAAACAGAATCAGAGTAGGTTATTTGAAATACCTTCCTACTTGAGAATGTAAATGCTCCAATTATAGAGGAGAAAGATCAATAGTCAAAAACTTTTGATGATTTTACTTTCACCAAAATTCTCCAATAATCATTATTAAGAATTTAAGCTTGCTAGTGAAAAATATCAGACATTATAGTCATTTAAGTCAAGAATGAAAAAAATAAGACTTATTATTAAGAATTTAAGCTTGCTACTTGAGAACTGTATGCCTCTGAAAAGAACAATTTGAAAAGAACAGCAATGAAATTAAATTACCTCCTCACTGAGTTCTTCGACATCTTTAAAAAAAAAAAACAAAGAAACAAATAAATAAATCTGATCCAAACAAGACTTATTCAGCAGCAAATTATGCATTCATGAAACTAAGGTCCATTTGGGGTTAAACTTGTTTAAAAGATGCTTACCTGAAGGTGATAATGAAATAAGCTGTGACTATTGATAAAGGTTGTTTAAATTTTCTGAAATAGTAAAATGCTGGGAATTGTCACTTTTACTTGGCAGCGATTTTGAAAATTGTTATATTTAATAAATAAGCTAAGAAACACCTCCATAATCAGGATATCTACTTAAGACAAGCTTACAAAAAAATTCAACACAATCAACATGAAGAACATATAAATATACATATGGTAATATGTGAAAAATTGAAATGTAGAACAATAAATTCAGAGTTTGATACCTGAAAAGATATTCCTTCCTTCCACTCCTCTGAGGAGAAGCTGTACGTTGTAGTGATGGAAATCGATAAAAAATATTTCCCTGTATTAATTGCAAGTGAAAAGTAAAAAAAATAATATAAAAAAAAAGGTTGTTTCATCAGTGAAAGGCAAAGAAGGGTGTGAAAATGAAAACTGAGATCATATGGACTACATAAAAAATAACATTTTGGTCATTTATGCAAACTTGTCAAACAATGCTTAGAAATTAACACAGAATAGGAAATATAAGACTGTGGAAAGTAACATTGAGGAGGGACAACAGGGCCTTAAATGAGAGCTACATGTTTACAAACAACTTAAGAAAAATAGCAAACTACTCTAGCATTTTTCACAAACTCTTTGAAACTTTTAAGTATGCCTCATTGCAAGACTAGAGCGTCCCGAAACAATTTAAAACAAACTATCTAAAAACATAAACCCTTAATTAAGTTCTTTACAAATGTTTTCTGACTACCTAACATGATATCAAATAGAATAATCTGTCATGTAGATAAATTAAATAAAAAAAAGACCCAACTAAAAGGATGTTTCGTATAGATGCTATATCTATATGGCCAGTATATATTCACTGTCATTACGAATAATCAACCCATACATCGAAAACAATCATTATAATTTAGCTATGTTGGTTGATTGTCTTATTTGATATTCATTATGAATATTAAATATGCTATTACGATTTTATGAGTAAACATATCTCCAAAGAGATGAAAAATATGAAATGGAAACTCTAACCGGAAAATTGAAGCAATAATAGTATCATCGAAAAATTATATGCTAGCTCTCCTGAGATAAGAATACAAATTTCATATAGAATGCTTGTGTTCCACACTAAAAGTATAATGAAATGTGGTTGTCAAGGAGAGTTAACTTCAAAGCAAAAAAAAAAGATTGCTATTTATAATTTCCATGCACACAGTGATCACACATTAAAATTAATTACTGTGCTGTGAGTATATTTATTATGTTCATAAAGTATGACCACCACAAGCATTCTTACCTTCTTTTCTGCAGCCATCTTTAATTTCGCCCAAAATGAATCTGTTAGGACACATCCCATGTAAACATGTTTATTTTGATTTCAACATCAACTATGCTTATATAAGAAACGTATGCAAGCAACATGGAATTGTGAAATGCCACAAATTACACATGAAATGAATGTCACACAGATGGGGAGAGAGAGAGAGAGAAATTAATGGGCTAAAGTAAATACATAAGAAAACAAGGTCAGAGATGTTTTCATATATAACTAAAAACATGTTTTCATATAGTGCGATTATTTTGCAAAAAAAAAATAAGAAAAGAAAAGAAATTTGGTTTTGCTGTTGATTTTGTTAGAACTTTTTCCGTTTGTGTATGAGGGGGTTTGAGCCGTGCAATCCAAGTGCTGAATCTACCCAAGGAGAAGACTTAGTTAAAAGTCCACATCATTTTAACAACAATGAAAAGTTTTAGATGAGTAAAATAGTTTTGCTATAAAGCCCCAAATTTCTATGGTGAGAACTGTGTCCTGAAGGCTTTAATTGAACCTGGTGATAATCTTGAGGTATGATTTTAAGAAAATGAATGATGTACCAAGAAATTAACATGGTAGACCATGAAGTTTACTTTCATAGTACAATATATGAAACTATTATAAGAAATTGCAAGTCCAAGTTGCTTTTGATTTGTGAGCAAAGTAGTTAGTAATAACTGAGCAATCAGGTACTACTTCAATCCCTTATTAAGAAAGTTATACCATTAATTTTCATGCTAAGCACTTGGAAAAAGATGATTTTTATAATTTTGTAATAGGTTAGGTGGTGCCACAGCTATTGAATGGATAAACAAATATAATAGTCTTTGGAAGAGTATAATAGGTCCAATAATTATGAAGAATCCGTTAAGGTCCAACACCGTTGCATGGTATATGCGTCCAACCTTTGTACTCAAATTTAGACACTTGGATCCTCTAATAATTAACAATGTACAGAACAGAAGCTCACATTTGATAGTAAAGAAAAATTTTTAGCCTCACATGAATGGGGGATAGGTATCTCCTTTTTCCCCTAAATCACATTTTATTTCAACTATATTTCCAAATAATAACATCATCTTATGTCATAATATCATACAATAGACAATATATTTAAATGTTCAGGGAGTGTCCACAACTCTACGTATCCATACCCAATTTCTAGATACATAAGCCTATATCACAAGATTAAAGGTTTAGGGAGGTCTGACACCCCAATTTACGAACTGACCACGATCAAAAAACAGTCTCTGCATAAATAGAGACAAAATGTTTCTTAATCCATTCCCATACCAATTGTCATCTACTTCAATTCTACAAACCAAAAGAAGAGCTACTGTCAAAGAATTCCAGCTATGTTTTCTCTGAAGTCCAGCAACCTGATAGTTTCAAAGTCAAGCCAATTTCAGTCATATTTGATCTACATACCTACTACCCTTTTCTTACAATTTATTAGAACCTTAAATCTTGAAACTATAATTACTAAATATAATTACAATTTACAGTTTTGATTCAAGAGAACAAAAAAATAGAAATAGAAATAGAATTGAATCCCACGATTCAATCTTTTTTTGATTCAAGAGAACAATTCAAACCGTATTTTGTTGAAACTCGTATCAAATTATATGAATCAAATCGGATGATTCTAACAACCATGAATGTAACAGCCAGCACTGAAATGAGACCCCCTCCAAAAAAAAAAAGTAGTAGAGAAAGTTGTGAAGAAGATACCTCATTCTGTGGAGGTTGAGCAGTCGATTGTCGTGTTGATGATACTGAATCAGCCTAAAATTGTAGTAAAAGAGAAGTTGGTCCAAAACAAACCCACAGATTCCAAAACAAACAGAACAGATCTGTTGGTCCAAAACAAACAAACAAAAAGATCTGTTCGATCGGTGCAGAGATGAGAGATCAGGGAGAGAGAGAGAGAGAGGCTTACCTGTGAGTCGATCGGTACAGAGATGCAAAACCAGAAAGTGAGACTGATGAGATGAGAGAGTGAGAGAAAGAGATCAGATCAGATAGATATCTGATATATATATATATATATAAAACAAAAAAAAAAACAACGATCGGGGCGAGAGAGAGAAAGAGACAGAGATTGAGAGAGAGAGTTTACCTGTGAGTAGATCGGCGGTGCGATGATCGGTGCGATGAGATGAACAACGAGAGAGTCAGAGAGTGATCGGTGCAGATATGAAGAACAACGAAACGAGAGAGTGGGAGAGAGAGAGAGACAGTGATGAGTTGAACTTGAGATGAGAATGGGAGAGTGAGGAGACGATTAGGGTTTTTTCATCTTGGTAGAAATTAGGGAATTTGGTGCTAAGAGATTGGGGATTTTGAGGGGCGCGGGAATGGGACAAAATGGGGGAACCGAGCGGGCGGGATTGGGGAAAAAAATAATAATAATAATAATAATTTTCAACATAAATGAATATTTAAATAATAAAAAAATAATAATAATTTTCATTTTTATTATAAATGAATATTTAATGAATGAAAAATTATTATTATTATTATTATTTATTTGGTAGAAGTAAGGATAATATTTTAATGAAAAATATTTTCTATTAATAGTGATGAGTGAGTGAGAGAGAGACGGAGAGAGAGAGAGAAACAAACAGACAAAGAGAGAAAGAGATAGAGAGAGAGAGACAGAAAAAAAAGATAGAAGCAGGAGATGAGCGATACAAAAAGAGAGAGAAAGAGAGCGAAAAAAGATGAACGAGAGAGAGAATAGAAAAATAAAGAGATAGAGAGAAGAGAGATGAGCGAGAGAGAGAGAGACAAAGAGAGAGAAAAAAGAGATATGAGCGAGAGAGACAGAGAAAGAAAAGAGATGAGAGAGATAGAGAGAAGAGAGATGAGCGAGAAAGACAAAGAGAGAAGACAAATGAGAGAGATAAAAAGAAAAAAGATGAACGAAAGACACACAGACAGATAGACAAACAGACAAAGAAAAAAGAGTAATGAGTGAAAAAGAGAAAGAGAGAAAGAGAAGAATGGTGGTAGTTGAATGGCATTTGCAGTAGTGGTAAATGTGGTAGAGAAGATGGGTGGTGAGAGAGAGAGATGAGTGAGAGACGAATAGAGAAAAGAGATAGAGAGACAGAGAAAGAGATAGAGTGATGAGCGATAAAGAGACAAAGTGGTCGCTAAAAGTGCATTTTCTTGTAGTGGATCGAAAATCGAAAGGGAGCTCAATAAATAAAGAAGAGATAATGAGAAGAGTGAGCAAGGCGAACACAGTGGGGGAGAGAGATAAACAGACAGACACATAGGAAGACAGAGAGAGAGAAGAGTGATGAGTGAGAGAGAGAGAGAGACGGAGAGAGAAAGAGAAAGATAGAGAGAGAGAGAGATAGACAGAAAAAGAGAGAGAAACAAGAAATGAGTAAGAGATAAACTAAAAGATAGAGAAAGAAAGTGAAAAGAGATTAACGAGAGAGACATAGAAAAAAAAAGACAGAGAGAGTGGTAATGGTAGTGGTCATAGTTCCACCCATTGATTTAAGTATGGTGTTTGTTTTGAGCTTTCAAATCATAATTCTACATCAATTTTTCAAAACTCAATTCAAAATATAATCATTACTCTTCGAAACTCATAACCAAACACATAATTCAAAACTCTTTTCAAAGCTTAATTCAAATCAATTTTTTAAATATTTTAAAAATATTTTAATTTTGTGAGAGACAGATAAAGAAAAGAGATAAAGAGAGAGACAGAGATAGAGTGATGAGCGTGAGAGAGAGACAAAGTGGTTGCTAAAAGTGTATTTTTTTATAGTAAATCGATAAATTGAGAAAGAGCTCGATAAATAGAGAAGATGGGAGTAAGAGAGTGAGCAAGGCGAACATGGTGAGGGATAAATAGACAAATAGACAGATAGAGAGAGAGAAAAGAGTGATGAGTGAGAGAGAAACAGGGAGAGAGAGAGAGATAGACAGAAAAAGAGATAGAGAGAGAAAGAGAGAGAGAGATAGATGGAGACATAGAAAAAGAGAGAGAAACAAGAGATAAGCGAGAGATAAACAAAAAAAGAGAGAAATAGAGCGCAAAGAGATGAGCAAGAGAGAGACACAGAAAAAGAGAGAGACAAGAGAGAAAAGAAATGGGCGAGAGAGATAGAGAGAAGTAGAAAGATAAGAGAGAGAGAGAAAAAATAAATGAGAAAGATAGAGAGAAGAGAGATGAGCGAGAGAGAAAACAGATGAGAGAGATAGAGAGAAGAGAGATAGGCGAGAGACACAGAGAGAAAATAAGAGAGAGAGAAACAGACAGGCAGAGAAAGAAGAGTGATGAGTGAAAGAGATAAAGAGAAGATGGAGAGATAGAGATAGAGAGACAGGAAGATGAAAAAATGAATGAAAAGAGAAATGTTATATCAAAAGAGTAAGACGACATTGTTTTTTTAATTTTTTTTTGCTACAGAAAAATACCGTTGAATTTATTCAAACCATTTTGTGACTGTATATATATATGAAGCTATCTCAAAACCACAATCGCTATGCTAGGTTAGAGTTTTCAAAAAACTCTTTGTGAGAAAATTATACTTTATTGTTTTCCGTGTTATATTGTTTTTATTTAATTTTTTTAATATTTTAAGTATTTTTTTTAAAAATTTTTAGACACATCTAACATAAATACACCTAAAAATTAAAAAAGTTGTAAAAAAAAATCTTTTAAAAATTCACTAAATACCAAAAATACAAAAAAAAAAACAATAATTCAATACATTTTTTTTTGTATTTTTATGTATTTATTAATTTTTAAAAATATTTTTTCATAATTTTTTTATTTTTTAGATACATTTAAGTAAGGTGCATTTTAAAAAAATATTTAAAATTTTAAAAATATTCACTAAAAACAAAAAAAAAACACGAAAGTTACTTTTTGCGACGGCAGGAAATGCCGTCTCAAAAAAGAAGAGCATTTTGAGACGGCACATGCCGTCACAAATACTCTCATTTTTTGAGACGGCAAATAGTGCCGTCGCAAATGCTCTTCTTTTTTGAGACGGCAAATGGTGCCGTCGCAAATACACTGCTTTTTTGAGACGGCATTTCCTGCCGTCGCAAAAAGTGACTTTTTGAGACGGCAAGTGTGCCGTCGCAAATAGTTCCGTCTCATAAACCCACTTTTCTTGTAGTGTATGGTTGTTTCTTTTCTTTTTTTTGGTGGAATTCTAGTTTGGCATGTATTTAGGGCATTGGTGGACCTCATTGCTATTACTTGCATAACTGCAGAGTCCATATGATGGATACTGCTAGAGTTTAATGAGCTATGTTTTATCATGTTACATAGGCATAAAAGAATCAAGTCTATTATGTTTCATATAAAATCAACTATGCTCACACGCAAATCTGCATAATTTATTTTAGCATTGTGATGCTAAATTTGCTTGGTTTTTGCAGGTTGTTGAGTTTGTCCTGGCTTTGTAGGAAACTGGGTGCTTTTCTGTTGTTATGAAATGTGTGCTCCTATTACTGCTGCTATTGTTACAACATCTGCTCTTCGAATCCCTACCATTGGTATTGGGGCAGGGACTTTCTGTAGTGGCCAAGTTAATGGATTCTTTAGCTCTCTCTACTATTCCTAATAATGAATTAAACTTGACTGGCTTGTATTGTGTGTAATCTTTTTGTTTTCATTTGTACACATAATTTATTTGATCTTGTAATTTGCTTTTCAAGTACTAAAAGTGGACATTTTAGTGATATTATGTGTTCATAAATAGAGTTTATTCATGTAATGAACATTGAATTTGCTTTTCCTCTCTCTCTCTCTCTCTCTCTCTCTCTCTCTTTATATATATATATATATATAATATTATATGTTAAAAATAACCTTCTACGGCATATAAAATTATGTCGTGAAAAATGTAATGATTTATGACATGCAAGAAAATGTCGTAAAAGATTATATACGGCATACAAAGTATATCAGAAATATATTAAAAATAACCTTCTACGGCATACAAAATTATGTCATGAAAAGTGTAATAATTTATGACATGCAAGAAAATGTCGTAAAAGATTATATACAACATACATAGTATGTCATAAATATATTAAAAACAACATTATACGGCATGCAAAATTATGTCATTAAAAGTATAATGATTTATGGCATGAAACAAATGTCGTAAAAAAAATTTATACAACATAAAAAGTATGTTATTAAGAATTAATTTATTACTTTTTATAACTTTACCTGTATGGCGTAAATGACAATTAACTTTTCACGGCATGTCATATAACGACATTTGTATGCATGCTATGAAAGAGTTTTTATGGCATGCATCGCAAGCCGTAAAAATTCAATTTTGTTGTATTGAAAGTGCTAGATGTTGAACAGACCGTTCGAGCCAGTCAAAGCCTAGCTCGAGCGGTGAAAGAAAGCCCCCAAAATCTTTGAAATTCGTTCAGACCGCTTGAGCGGTCAAAAGTTTGATCGAGTGAACTTGCTTCCAACACAGGTACTCAAATTTTAAACGAGGATAACTCCCTTGTTCGGACTCTGTTTTAGGTTGTTCTTGTGTCCAAATCGAAGCCCCAAAAACAAGATTTCTAATGGTTCTAGCATCACATCCAGATTCAAAGTGTGGAAAGGGAAGAAGGTACAAGAGTTAAGACTGCTCATAGGATAATTATCTAAATCAATGTTTTTGGTTCAATCCTATTTCACCATTATGATATCACCTCAATCAATATTCTAAAATGATAAAGAGTGCCAAAAGAAATCCCACTAGTCCAAGAAATATGGAGTGTTATAATCAATATGTACGAATTCATTGATGAGGGAAGATAAAGTAATATTTGTTAACAGTTGATGGAGTCTTGTTGTAATTAACCCATTTTATTATAAAACTCCCTTTTGTTATAAATAAATGGATTTGGTTCATGAGTAGGTGGTCTTCCACCCTTGTACCACCTTCCAAACAATGAAAATAGGGTCCATGCCAAAAATGAACCAAGATGGATGCAAAATGAGGGTTCGGGGGCCAAAATGCGCAGCCGGGTGCCCCGAAAACTGACTGTTAAGTATCGAAAATGGTGTGCGACCACGAAGGTGGTCTCCCGGGCCACAGTGTCCCTCTAGAGAGAGGAAACAAGGTGTGTGCCGAAAATCGGAGCAAACGGAGAAAGTTAAGCTGTCCCGAACCGAGGCGCACGACCGATGGCTCCGAAAATCGAAAATTGGTCTCCAAACGGGAATAGTGGTCTACGACCACGAAAAGTAGCCTACGACCACTGAGAGATGGTCTACAAGACCTCTCCCTCCCTTCAGGAAGAGAAAACAGAACCTGGTTCGCAAATCGAGGCAAAGCACAAAAGAGTCCCGAAGTCCGGAGGCAAGGCTCTCAGCCGAGACTCCGTAACCTCAGAACGAGCACAACATGCGCAATCACCGAGCGCTCAATTGATGACGTCTGAGTCTTAAGGTCGGTCAAAAATACGGTGTCTACAGTTGCCTCTCTTTGACAGAACTCGGAAGTCATAAGTGACGGGAGTGAATGTAAAAGCCCAGAGACGACCCATTTTTGACAAGGCCGATGACTTAGACAAACAGGCGAGATAAACAAGAGATGGGCCCGCAGGCGTGCCAGCAGGCAGGGGAAAAATGCAACCGACATGCACAAAGCCGAACATAACTCATGATCATGCAAAGCAGCAAACTGTAACGAAGCAAATATTCACAATAAATGCAACAGTTTTAAGTAAGAATGCAAAGCAAAACTACATTTCATGCAGTAAGGATGTAAGAGAATTACAATTCTCGCTACATCTCACACGGAGAAGATACAATACTTGCTTGGTTCGTCTGGTCGCACTAGCTTCAAATGAACCGTACATACAATATCGTGCCTACAAAAGAGAGAAACTTAACAGGCACAACATATGTTCAACGCTATATCGAACGCAAACAAACATGGTTCCGATGAAGAGGTGCATCGCAATGCAAGAAGAAACGTGTGCGACAACGCAAATTAAGCATGGAGGGCGCGCTAATGCCAATGAAGCGTACATAACAATGCAAGTGACGTGCATAACAATGCAGGATAAGTGCGACTTTAAAAGCATATTTGAAACAAAACATCGAGCAAAGAAATGTAAGCCTCGACGAGGGGAACTTAAACACGACCTCCAGTTTACCTCTCAGAGGGGTCGCAACGTACTCAAAAAGGATACACCTTGCTTTTGGCGAGCAACAACGAGCCGCGCATCGAAGATTGGATTTGAAGTTCTCGTGGAGGGATTTCGCGCCGAAAAGTGCACTTTCCTTGTACTTTCTCGAGTGCCGGGGACTCCGATCACCACCAAAATTTGCAGGGAGTTCAGAGAGACATTGGAGATCACCTAGGAAGGATGGCCGACCACCCTAGAGTGCCACCGACCAGAGCTTGTTCAAGGGGTGGTCGGCCTACTAGAAAAGGTGGTCGATCGACCACTTTGCTAAAACAGGGACAGTTTGGTCCTTTTACATTCGGATCTTTAAATACACTTGGTCAAAACACTTTTGCTCACAACCTCAAGTCCGAAATTAGTCCCTCTTGCTTTCTGGACCATTTGCTCTCTCAGAACTGCGCTCTATACGTGTTTTCCAACGCCCCACGCAAAGTTATTTCGCAAAATCTTTTAGTTTTCTTCATTTTGGACCGATTAAAATTTGATTTCGGAGCTTCTTTCTTCACTTTCACCACTTGAGGTAAGTTTGTCTCGATATTTGGAACATTTTCTCAGGAGTTGACTTTTGTTGACTTTTTCATTTCCCAAGAGTTGACTTTTGTTGACTTTTTCCAATTTTGGCTAATTTTGCTCATTTTTGCAGATTTCTTGAAATGTCGGGTCATTTCCCTCATGGTGGAGGTCCTCCAGGCACCGAAGGTGAGCCGGACATCATGTCATTGCCCTCGAGAGTTCGACCCTTTGATCCCGAGAGGTACAACCCTCCGGAGCACATCCTTCCCCCGAGTACTTTCTACCACTTTACTGATTTTGATTGACAAACGCCCGCGAATCTACTACTACGGGAGCCGGAGTCTCACCTCTCTCACCAGGCACGAGAGGTACGTACTTCATTTTTACATTCTCTGTAATGTAATCTGCATTTTTTTTTTCGCATTTCCTGTTTTCGCCATGTATGCTTATCCGGTCATTCAGAACATATTTGCGCATCATACTTCTGCTTATTTTAGCACACATCTCACAGCACAAAATTCTGTTAAGTTGGCACACAGCTTGTTCTGAACACTTAGTCCATAGCATAGAATTTTGTTTGCATTTTGAACACACAACTCAATCACTCGAACTTCTGAACACGCAGCTCATACTTTTATCGTGAACACGCAGCCCATAGTTTTTGAAAGTTGAACGCGCAGCCCAAACTCTTGATGGTGAACACGCAGCCCACAGTTTTTGAGAGTTGAACACACAATCCAAACTCTTGAGGTGAATACACAGCCCACGGTTTTTGAAAGTTGAACACACAGCCCAAACTCTTGAGGTGAACACACAGCCCATAGTTTTTGCAAGTCGAACACACAGCCCAAACTCTTGAGGTGAACACATAGCCCACGGTTTTTGAAAGTTGAACACACAGCCCAAACTCTTGAGGTGAACACACAGCCCATAGTTTTCTGAAATATGAACACGCATCCCAAACTCCTGAGGTGAACACACAGCCCACAGTTTTTGAAAGTCGAACACACAGTCTAAACTCTTGAGGTGAACACACCGCCCACAATTTTTGAAATTCGAACACATAGCCCAAACTTTTGAGGTGAACACACAGCCCACGATTTTTGAAAGTTGAACACATAGCCCAAACTCTTGACGTGAACACACAGCCCACAGTTTTTGAAAGTCGAACACACAGCCCAAACTTTTGATGATGAACACACAGCCTACGCATTTCACTTGCACGCGGCTCATATACTTTATGTTGAACACGCAGCTCACATGCTTCAATTCTGAACACACAACTCATTCCTTGTGTTTGCACGCAGCTGATACATTTTCACTGGTGAACACACAGCTCACTCATTGTATTTGCACACAGCTCATACTGAACACGCAGTCCACAACATTGTATCTGATTTGATTTGCACACAGCTCGTACTTTCATTTTGAAACTGAATACATCTGTTCATTCTGAATGCAGGTATCTTCCCGTGTTACACGGGGCTATGGCTCGATCATCGCTAGGGAGTGGTACGCAATGCTCCCAGAGACCGTTCGTGATCTGGTTGATGAGGCAGGGTTCGGACTCTTCTGCGCGGGGATATCTCGCTACCCTGTGAGCAGGACGCTGATGGGGGCACTCGTGGAGAGATGGTAGGACACCACCAACTCTTTCCACTTTTCGGCTACCGGGGATATGACGATGACCCCGTTTGACTTTGCCCTGTTGACTGGTCTTGACGTGGCCGGCCGACCGGTTCCCTACGACACAGACATGGGCGAGTGGGAGGCGGCTTGGATTTATCTGTTAGGAGCCCATCCGCCGATTGACAAATCATCGGGCAGAGTCAGGTACACTTGGTTTTCCACACATTTCAAAGAGACTGTGCCTGAGACTCTCGAGGAGATAGAGCAGTACGCTCGAGGGTTTTTGATGTTCCGTCTCGGGACCACTTTGTTCTCCGATAGGGGGAACACTGTTGGCCTGTATTTGTTGTGTGCTCTGGTAGACCTATCACAGGTCAGTCAGTATGATTGGGGTGGCATTGGGCTTGCTACCCTCTACTGCTATATGAGCGCGACCTCCCGCGGGCAGGGGAACATAGTTGGCGGCTACTAAAGAGCCTGGGAGGTACTTTCTGCCCTCTTGATTTACACTTCTGCTTTTCATCACCTGTACACTGCACACGGCACACTTTACATTCTGTATTCTACATTCTGCACTCAACATTCTGTATTTCTGTATATTCTGCATTTTGATGGCTATTGCCCTATTTTCCACAGCTATGGGTTTTTGCATACTTTCCGACGCTAGCCTCGGAGCTCGAGGCGGAGGTGCCTCTTGTGATTCCTTACGCGCTCGTATTTGAGGGCCAGTATTGGCCGAGGGCTCGGGAGTCTCTGCCCTACCTGCGGCAGTTTTTTGATACAGTGCGGACGACCGAGGTAATTCAGAACTCTCAGTTCTCCATGTTTTCATCTTTGATTCATCTTGCACATTTGCGATTTCTAATCGGCTCATGCACTTGATTATCCGCAGATCACCTGGCAGCCCTGGGCGCCCTTGGGTGGAGATACTCGATTTCAGTTTCCTGGGGGATGGGCCACTTCTCGGTATAGGATCCTATTTGAGGGGCCAGTTGGCAGGGCCTGGTTTTTGGGGGACCGTTTTTTGCGTTAGACGATGGGCTACCCCGAGCAGAGTATCCCCGCAGCACCTCCGGACGATATGCGGTCCATTGAGGGACTCACTCCCCAGGAGGTTGATTTGGCTATGCTGGGCACTGATGCAGCTTTACATTTGAAGGAGGGGGAGTACGCGACCTATCGTCATACATACTTGATGCCCCCATTGACAGGTGTCCGCACTCCCACTCGGAGTGCTACTGGTATGCCATCGTCGAGTTAAGCCTGGGCTGCAGATATCCCTTCGACTAGTAGGGCTGGTACATCGAGAGGTGGGGCTGGATTGGTTCCCCCGATTCCCCCGACTTATCAGCACGCCGGGTGGCCAGGTCTTCTGACCGAGTTGACTGGATGGCGATACGGGTCATCTTACCCGATTCTGATAGAGCCTCCTATGCCCGATCACTGATATGTCAGTGATCTTGACTCACCACCGGTATGTTCCACTGCTTTTTATTTACCACTCAGATACTTAGGCATTCATTTATTCATTGATGACTTGAGCTTGTATCTACAGCCTCCCAGGGAGTATACTGAGGGGTTGCTCGGGTTGGTAGCCTTACTCGAGGGCATGGTCCTGCGGAGAGACACGCAGCTATTCATCTCCGGTGTTTCGGTATTTTTCAGTTTTTCTGCATTTATCATACTTTTGATGACATGTTGTATTTAACCATTTCACTGCGTTGATTGATTGTATGTGTAAGGCATATCTGACACACACCATATTCACACATTGTATCTGCATACACCCATTCCATGTAGCTTTCTTGTCTCTGCATCTGATATATATATTGGCTAATGTATTCAAATTGCACTCTCCCTTTTCAGATGCCACCGCTACAGGCTGAGCCACAGACTGGGCCATCTAGGCCTTCTCGGGGAGCTGGGAGAGGGGGTTCGACCTGCAGCCGAGGTGAACGCAGAGCGCCTGTCATAGAGGAGGAGTCCAGCGATGAGGAGGAGTCTGGACATCCACAGTCAGAGACATCCGCTGAAAGAGAGGGTGACTCTGGTTCCGGTTCTGATAGTGGAGATGATGCCGAGGAGGATTCTGAGGGCGGCGGCTCCGATTCAGATGATGATGATGGTGCAGAGGTTGTTCCGCAGAAGAGGACGAAGAGGGCCTCTTATTCCTGTGCTTGATAGCACTGATGTAGCTGTTCCTGCTTTATTTGCCTTTTTTACTAGTAGTTGTAGCACATTGTACATTATTAGGCTGTTTTATTTTCCATAAAACTTGCACCCTTGTTGTAAAATGTTGTAACAATGGAAGCATGATGGAATGAAACAGCTTTTTTTGAAAAAGTGTTGTATTTTATGTTCTTAGCATCGCATCACATCATTTTGCACAAAAATGAGATTGAATGAAAATTGAGCAATGTGTGTTACCAAGTCAGGTAGTGAACCGACGCAATAAACTAAACAACTTAACCTGCTAAGAAACAACAACACCTTAGCAAGTTTACAACTCGATAAGCAAATCCCGGAAAATGTTGATAAACAAACAACAATTCAACGGACAAAACTCGTCAACTCGACAAAAACTAACGACATGATAAAGAAAACAACTCGATAAGCAAGACTTAACAACAACTCGATAAACAAATGCAATTCGGACAAGGCGAGTGATGGAATGCGTCCGAAATAGAGGGAAACATGGACCTTCAATACTCCCAACACACGGGAATGCTAGGAGCTCCATTCTAGAGATTAGGAAAAGGCCGAAGACCAACTTTCCTCCATGGCCGACCACCAGAGGAGGCTGGCCGACCAACTATTTTCCTTGGAGACCAAAGGCGTGGTCGGCCTACCAGAAAAAGTGGTCGGCCGACCACCTGGTTTGACGACCACCAGATTTTTGACAAGTGTCCCCGAATAGTGTCTTATCCTCTATAAAAGTTCCAGCTTCGTGGTTCTTTCATTTCATCTCAGTTTTGCATAAAAATGGAGGCATTCCTCATCAAAAATCTCGCAGCTTGGATTGCTACTTTAGATGGCTTGGAAAAGTTAAACTTCCGGGGCTTTGGCTTGAATGCACTATTCCCGTTGAGCTGCACTCCGCTGCATCTTCCCTTTCTCCATGCCACGGCGAGGTTTTGGAACCCGGTAACACATGTCTTTAGCTTTGGCGGGCAAGAGGTGTGTCCTACCTTCGAAGATTTCCAAGCTTTGATGGAATCCGAGCGCAACGAAGAGATCTTGCCCCAACTCCGCTTCGGCCATGCTCAAGCCTTAGGACGAATTTGTGGGCTTACTATGCATAACGCTCGGTCTCTGATCTGCAACGGAGAATTGGATATCCTTAGCTTGATTCAACGTTTTTCTGATCCTGGTGACCGCGGCGACCATCATTGGTAGGGCTTTCGGCGACATGCCTTTTGCTTGTGCATGTTATCTCATTTTTTGCTTGCCCCGGGCTTCAGCGGGTCTAGCGTTCGTCTGATTGAAGTTGCCCAAGGCTTGAAGGAGGGTAAGAGCTGCATTGCCATGACATTGGCCGAGACGCTGATTAGCTTGGATGCTTTCCATTGCCGGGAAACAACCAGATTTGCGGGGAGTCCACTACTGCTGCAGGTAATGTTTCCCACCCTATCTCACATATATATTGCTCACATCACTCGGCCCTTAGGCTCGATTTTTCTCACAAAACCCTTTTCTCACTTTTCTCTCAACGTACACCTCTCTATTCTTTAATCTCTCATTTTTCATCCCTCCCCAGGTGTGGTTGATGGACAAGTTGCAGGTTGTGGACTCTTGCCCAGCATACTCAGCTCGCGGCTACTTCTTCCGGCGACGTCTAGTCGATGCCCTTGATGAGGGATGGTGGTTCGACTGGATGTGCCGTTTGTCCGCAGACCTCATTGCTTGGCGTTGTCCTTGGCTTAATCTACCGGCAATGAGCTACAGCATGTCCTGGCAGACTGGGATTCAGTTGATTGGTCTAACACACTGTGTGTTCTACTTTCCTTTCCAGTTCTAGCGCCAGTTCAGCCATGATCAGATTTGCCCGGCAGAGGAGATAGAGTACCCAGCTGCATTTCCGGTCCGAGGCGCATAGGTAGCTCGGTATGCCACGTCATGGAGGACGAGATCTTTTGGCCCCCGCTCCCACTTTCAGTTACACCCTTTCTGATGAGTGCATAGATTGGCTCAATGAAGAGGCACAGATTGGGCCTAGGTTGGCATCAGAGGCTTCAACCAGCTTTGGAAGGGGATGCAGGAACACTTGATTATGTCCCAAATTTATTTGCTTTAATCAGAACTTTCAAGTTTTCTTTATGAATGTAATGAAAAGCAACTTCAATTTGTATTCAAGAGCAGGAGAACTCTGTATTGAAATCAATAAAATTGAAGATTGTGAGTACTGAAAATTTTTCATTTGGTCCAAAAATGGTCTAAGTTGTAAAAAGATTAATTTGAGCAAAATTAACTTTTATTAAAACTTTTCAAAACCATTCTCGACATGAATCAGAACTGGACACGCCCGAGATCTGTCACTGAGATGTACAACCTCGGATTCCAGCAACTGGAAAGTTTCCCCTGGTCTGAGTAGCACTGAATCGGAGATCACAACCGAGCTCTTGAATACGGACTAGACAGAGATGACCGAGGTGATCAAACGGACAAAGTTGATCGGAGAAGTGCTTATGGCTGAACTTCAAGATGAAGTTGCCTACGTATCCCAAAGATGGGAATCAAGCCTTACGTA
>NW_021025866.1:1068286-1094573 GCF_004153795.1 Camellia sinensis
CGCACCTTATTTGTATCGCACTGTTTTGTGTATTCACCTTGCTCGTACTGTTTTGTACACCTTTAGCATCGCACTATTTTGTGCATCGGTTTAGCACTGTTTTGTGCATTCACTCTGCATCGCACTATCTTGTGCACCCTCTGGTCTAGGAGACCTTAAATCTTGCATCTTTATTGGCACTATCTTGTGCACTCTCTGGTCTAGGTGACCTTAAATCCTCTAAAGGTGCAATTCTTTTGGTGTTTGTCGTGCCCAAACGACTTTCGGTGGTCTGGTATGGCCACCTGCCTGTGTTTGCGGTGAGTTCCTAAGAGACCAACTGAGACGGTGGAAACTAGAGTTCGAATGGCTCATGCCTAGAACGCAAAGGTTCGGGATTTTCGAGACTAAAGTCTGGTTTAAATACCCAGAGGTATATCCTCGGCTTGAAATCTGTATGGCAGCCCCATAGATTGAGATAGCATGTGTATGCACCTCAATTCTGGATACTGAGCCAACCTAGTCTGTCACCTGTTGGAGAATAGGGAAAGCTGCAACCACAGTCAGGGAGAAAAGTAGTACCTGCGGTTCAACTGAGAAGAAGGGGAAGATTCCCACATCAGCATGAGGTAGGACATTGCTAAGGTAGGTCATTGCCAAATGCCCCTGTAAGGCACCTTCGCTTCCTAACTACTACATCGTCTAGTATGTCCATTGCATTGCATATGAATACCTGGGTGAACAGAAACTGTCAAAGAGGGGCAACTGTAGACACCCTATTTTTGATATTGCATTATAGTTTGCATGCATTTAATGCATTATCCATCTATGGCTTGCGCCTTTCCATGTTGAGCTTGGTCTGGTATGTGCCCATACTTTTCATGTCGAAACATGGTTATGTGATTATGTGTACACGCCTATTCCACTGAAAGGAATGTGGTTTGAGGGTGACGGCACCATTTCCGTGTTAGACGTGGTTTGTTTGTGTCCATGCCTTTCCTAGGGAAGATACGGTTCAGCCGCGCGCCTTATCCATTGCATTCATTGCATTGTAGTGTAGTGTGTTGCATCCAGCATTTAAGATCGTGATCTTTTCTTAGCAGATCATTACCCAATTACTTGTATCTTGTGTTCCGTCTAAACATACATAGTTCTGCATGTGTACGCGCCTATTCCACTGATGGGATTGTCATTCGAGGGTGTCGGCACCTTTTCTGTGGTAGACGGATTTTGCATCTCCATCATCTTTATGATATTTGTGTGGTTTTATATTGCTTGTGGTTTGATCATCTCAAATGCATTGCATATCATTTGCATTGTTTACTACATTGTTGTGTAATATCACATATCATTTTTCATTTTGCCAATGCCTGCGGGCACATCTCTTTTATCTCGCCTGTTTGTCTAAGTCTTCTGCCTTGTCAAAAATGGGTCGTCTCTGGGCTTCGACATTCACCCCCGTCACTTATGACTTCCGAGTTCTGTCAAAGAGGAGCAACTATAGACACCCCATTTTTGACCAACCTTGAGACTAAGACGTCATTGATTGAGTGCTCGGTGATGACGCATGTTGTGCCCGTTCTGAGGTTTTGGAGTCTCGGCTGAGAGCCTTGCCTCCGAACTTCGGGGCTCTTTTGTGCTTTGCCTCGGTTTGCGAACCAGGTCTTGCTTTCTCTGTTTTCTCTTCCCGAAGGGAGGGAGAGGTCTCGTACACCATCTCTCAGTGGTCGTAGGCTACGTTTCGTGGTCGTAGGCTATTTTTTCCGTTTGGAGACCAGTTTTTGGTTTTTCGGAGCCGTCGGCCATGTGCCTCAGTTCCGGACAGCTTAACTCCCTTCGTTTGCTCCGATTTTTGGCATACACCTTGTTTCCTCTTCTTAGAGGGACACTATGGCCCGGAAGACCACCTTCGGGGTCGCACGCCACTTCCGACCCTTAACAGCCTGTTTTCGGGGCCCCTAGCTTCCCGTTTTGGCCCCCGAACCCTCGTTTTGTATCGGTTAGGGTTCATTTTTGGCATGGACCCTAGTTTTATTGTTAGGAAGGTGGTACAAGGGTGGGAGACCACCTTTTGTTCTTGGAGACCAGCTTTCTCCTTCGAGACCACTTTTCTCTCTCCTCCAGCCAGTTTTCCTGTCGGGAAACTGGTCTCCCTCACTTTTGGGGCATAATTTCTGGTCTCCCATACCAATTGTGTTGCATTCATCTGCGAGGCCACCAATATGGGTAGGCTGACCACCTTTGGTGCTTGACCCTTTTGACCCCTTGGTCTCCCTCACCTTTGAGCCACAATTTCTGGTCTCCCACCATACCACTGAGTTGCATTCACCTGGGAGGCCACCAATATGGGTAGGCCTACCACCTTTTCTTCTTGACCCTTTTGACCTCTGGTCGGCTGACTACGGGGAGTGGTCGGCTGACCACCTGAACTGGTCGGCCAGCCTTCTTCTTTTTTGTCTCAATGAGTTGAAGCTAGCTGTGCCAGCTGGAAGCCTCGGAATACATCCTCCATACTTGTGTATGGAGGATGTTTAAGCTTGGTTTTAAGCTTCTTGGAGAAGCTTTAGACCTTCTCCTCTATAAAGGGAAGGTCCCTCTTCCATTGCTAGGGTTCAGAATTTTGTTTAAGGCTCATGCATACACATCTCTTTGTATCTCTCTCATTTAGCTTCAAAGGTTGAAGTTTTTGGCCCCATTGCCCTACACCTCCAAGCACCACACCTCCACTACCACTCTAAACACCTTGGAGCTGATTTTCAAAGGTTGAAAGCTTGCTACATTGGTCCAGAAGCTGCGGACCCTCTTCTCTACAAGGGTAACACTCCATTTCCCTCTTTTTGACATTATTTTGCTTCATATCTTAGCTCTATTTGCAAGCATTTTTGGGCTTCATCATAAACTGAAAAATGTCTTTTTTTGACCTTCTAAACATGTTTGTTTCAGACCTTTTTTCTGTTGGGGGTCATCTTCCCCTTTGCATGCTTCATTTCCTCATGTTTAGGGCTATCCATTAGAGCATTTGTGTTCGCTTTGGTTTGGCCTTTTAGCCGCTGAAATCCAGCTGATTTTTGGTGGCTAACATGTGTTTTTGAGCCCTAAAATCAGAGAGGGGTGACCCTCTCACCCCTTGAATTGTTTACTAGCTTTGTTGTCCTTGCAAAGGGGCTCCTTCTTGCATGTTTCAAAGCCATATTTCAGGCCCTATTTGGTGAGTTCTAAGGTCTGCAAAGGCTCTATCCAGAGCCCATTTTTCCATATAAAGTGTCTATTATGCATGTGTAGAACAATCATATTCAAGGCCTTTCAAAGGGGCTTTCACTTGCATGCTTCCTAGACTAATTTCAGGACCTTTTTAGTTGGTTTTAGGACCCTCATAACCTCTTTATAGAGGTGGTTTTGCCATTTTGTGTGTCCATCATACATGTGTAGAATAACCCCTTGCATGGCCTTCCAAAGGAGCCTATCATTCTTGCATGCATTGATTGAGTTTCAGTGGGTTTTTGGAAATATTTTGGCATGGCATACTTCTGTTTTTGGCTGTTTTGGTGAGATCTCACATGCTTCATATAGTTGTAGTACAACTCATGGTTGACTACCTTTCTTTGCATGCTTTGTTGACCCTTGATTTTAGCACTTTTTGGCCATGTCTTAAACTGATTTTGTGCATATTTTGGACTTCCTTAGCTCTATTTTTGGGTCTCATGGTCGAATGATGCTTGTTTTGCATGCTTGTAGTTCAATGTCCATGCTTAGCTTTGAGTTTTGAGGTCCACTACATGCATATACTGAGATGTTTTCTTGTTTTGGGGCCATTATACATCATATCTCAAAGCTTATGTGAATGCCATATTCCCATGTTTAGTACTCTTTAAATGTGTTTGAGAGTCGGGCTTGTATGCCTCATTTACGGACCATTGAATGAGCTCCATTTCTTTGCATTCTGAGCCATCATTTTAGGCCATTTCCCCACTGTTTAGACCCGCCTAGGGTCTGTTTGGGGTTGGTTTTGCCATTGGTGTATTGCTTTGTCTACCTCTAGTGCAACCCGCTTCACTAGTTTCAGTACCCGGGCCATCTAGCATGCATTGTGTGACATATTCGCATATTTCGGGATCATCTTTTATGTCATTTCAGAGTCGTGTCATGTGTGTTTGTATGCCATGTGTCATCTCTTGCCATGCTTTGGTAGAGTGGCATTCGATGCCTTAGGTTCGGTCCCTTGCATTGGGCATGTTTGCATGAGCGTTCGTGTCTAATTTCAATTGTGTTTGGCCACTGATTTGAGTGTGGCTGAGGTCCACTCATATTGGTGTAAGTCCATCGTGCATTGTGTATGCCATTTTAGTCCATTACATTGTGTATGCTAGGTTGCATGTTAGTCGCATTGTGTACACCATCTCATTGCATTGTGTTTGGGATAGGAGTTAGCCCAAACACGGGAAACGAGGGACGTTTCGTACTCAAAGTGACGAAACGTGTCTCAATCCCCGGTCGCCGACACTCTGGATTACCCATAATGGAGTTTAGGTCTTGTTGTGTTTTCATGTGCATTCATTTCACATCGAGTCGTGCAATTCGACTCCTCGGCCATCATGCATCGAGATGCGTGATTGGTGGTACGAGGATCGAGGTGTGCATACATATGTGAAAATATTTTGCCATGCCCCTTTCTTGCTCTCTATTGCAGCAAACCAGAAATCAACAGCCTTCTAGAGCTTTGCACAACATTCTGGGATTAATTGCAAACAGAGGCAAATCGGGGCATCGCGAGCAATTTTCCGACGAGGCGATGCGAGCATGCATGCATCTTTCATCATTCGGAACAGAGCTGAGGCGATCCATGGACTTGCATACTAGTTTATTTTGCTTTCCTAGTTAATTTGTTAATTAATTAGGGTTTTGTAATATTTAATTAGCTAGAGTAGTTAATTGTTTATTCGGACTGTATTATTTATTCGGACCCTCCGAGCGAGGACACAATTGTAATAAGTGTGCGTGCGTGTGATGTATGTCTTCCAACCCCACGTCTTTCTCCCTTTTATTTACCAACTTATGATGGTTAGATTAGGACATGTTTCAATTAGCATATTTATGATCGCATGATTGCATTCATTCATTTGTTTTGCATGCACCGGGCTCAGCGCATCATACTAACTGCATTGTATTTCAATTCCATGTTGAATACATGTTAGCCGTAGCATCTCATATGTCATTCTTAGGATAGCCAAGCCTATTGTAGTTGCATTTTGCACGTATTGCATTAGCCATTTTAACATGAACTAGGATCATGCATTGATTACTAACTAGTTTCTGTTTTGGCTCGGAGTACTCGGTAAGTGTTTATGCTTTAGTACCCTTGCATGAGTGTGAGTGTTGCCATGATAGCATGCTTACCATGAGGCTAACTGCTTATGTGATATACCTGCCTGAATGCCTGTGGGCGAAGGTTGGATTATCTGAACCGGAATAATGCATTGACTGTGAGTTTTAAGCCCACTTGAGAGTGGCAAATCATCTTGTTTTCTAAGCCCACCTGAGGTGCCAAATTCGCGTTTTAGCCTACTTGCAAGTAGAACCTTCAAACCGTTTTTCAAAACGAACATGAGATGTTTTCTTCCAATTCAGGCAATCCAATCTATACTTGTATGCTGTGTGCATCACGTAGTAAATCTAGGCTAATAATCGGAATAAGAGCACATAATGTTTAGGTGGCGACTCTGTATTTGGCAAAACCGTCCATGTTTGGCATTTCTTTCAGAAAAGTCTGTTTTCAAAAACGATTTGCCGGATTTGAACTCTTTGATGATTCATCGGTCTTCCATTGCACTCTGCAAGATTAGATACAGGACCGTGACATTTGACTCCTGAACTGTAGTGAGACCATATGAACAAAACGGGATTTCCCTCGCGGGACATTCGGGGACATCTACACCTTTCCATTCTACTTAAGCACACAATCCAAACCTTTATATGAAGCATCACTATAAATTACAAAACCTTTCATGCCTGATGGCAATGTCAAGACTGGTGTTGTAGTTAGCCTTGTTTTCAATTCTTGAAATGTAGACTCTTTTTCATCTGTCTATTCAAATGGTTCTTCTTTTTGAGTAAGTTGGGTAAGCGATACAACTATTTTTGAGAAGTCTTTCACAAATCTTCTGTAATACCTTGCTAAACCCGTAAAACTTCGGACTTCTATCACATTAGTCAATGTAGGCCAATTCACAATTGCCTCAATCTTTTGTGGTTCCACAAAAATTCCATCCCTTTTAATCACATGCCCAAGAAACACAACTTCATTAAACCAAAATTCACATTTCTTTAACTTTGTATACAACTTCTTCTCTTTAAGTGTTTGAAGAATGATTCTTAAATGTTGTTCAAGTTCTTCTCTAGCTTTCAAGTAAATTTGGATATCATCGATAAACACAACTACAAACTCATGAAGATAGGATTTGAAAATTTGGTTCATTAGATCCATTAAAGCTATAGGTGCATTTGTAACTCCAAATGACATAGGTAAAAATTCATAGTGTCCATACCTAGTTCGAAATGCAGCTTTCTCAATGTCTTTAGCTTTCACTTTTAATTGATGGTACCCGGATCTCAAATCAATTATCGAAAACACATGTGCCCCCTATAACTAGTCAAACAAACTGTCAATTCAAGGCAGAGGATATTTGTTCTTAATTGTCACCTTATTCAATTCTCGATAATCGATACATAATCAAAGTGCTCCATCATTCTTCTTTACAAACAAACCTGTGCTCCCAACGGTGACGTGCTAGGCTAAATAAACCCTTTATCGAACAAATCTTCCAATTGTACTTTCAATTTTTTTCATTTATGCGGTTGATATTTGATACAGAGTGTTTGAGATAGGTTGAGTATCCGAAATAACTTCAATAGTAAATTCAATCTCTCAATCAATCAATTCCCCTAGCAATTCTTCCGGAAAGACATTTGAAAATTCACTAACTACTAGATAGTATCTAAAGTACCATTTGTAGATTAAACACTCAAAATACTTCATAGATAACCCCAACATCCCTTTTTATGTAGTTTACATGTTTTCATTGCCGAAATTAAATAAGGTGGAGGTACTACACCATTACCCTCAAACTAAAACTCATCTAGTCCCTGAGGTCAAAACAAAACTCATTTTGTTGCACAATTAATAGTAGCACGGTCTTTAGACAACTAGTCTATTCCCAAAATCACATCAAAACGACTCATATCAAGATGTAGTAAATCCACATACAATGTAGTATTCCCAACAAGAATTCCACATGCAGAATATATGGATTTACACAAAACAGATCCCTCCGATGCTACATATACATATAACACATAATCCAATGATTTTATAGACAAATTCAATTTATGAGAAAGTAATGTAGAAACAAAGGAATGTGTTGAACCCGAGTCAATTAACACATACGCATATTGATTGCAAATATAAAGAGTTCCTAAGACAAAGGCATTGGTATTCTGAGTATCCATTGGAACAAGTGTGAAAACACTCCTCTATCTGAGTGTATCTCTTATAGCAGTAGGTCTTGCAGTATTTCTTAGCATAGGAACTGAACTGGTAGAACTAATGCTAGGTCTTCCTCCACTTGGTTCATTTTGAGGACAATCTCTCACCATGTGACCTGTTTTACCACATCTAAAACAAGCCCCAGAAGTATAGTAATAGACTCCTCAATGTTTCTTACCACATTCAGTACATGTTCGTGCTAAGTCCTTCATTGAACTGGAAGTACTTGACATTCTCAAATTTTGTTTCTTAAAAGATGCCGATCCCTTATTTGAATAAGTGCCTTGCCTATTTCTTTTCCATTCGGATGGTTGGTTATGTGAAGCCATATTTGATTAAGACATCAGAGCCCTATCTAACACGTCTACATACTTTGACAATTTTAGAACATTCACGCTCTCTTGAATTGAACCGCGAAGTCCACCTTAAAATTTTCGCCCTTTTTTATAGTCGGTGTCGACCATGTGTGGTGTAAATCTAGCCAACTCAGTGAATTGTGCCTCATATTCAGCTACTGTTTAATTACCTTGTTTTAATTTTTCAAACTTAGACACTTTCCGATCCGAATACTTTGCAGAAAGTACTTTTCATAGAAAATTTGAAGGAATTGTGCCCAACTAATTCTTGTACTCTCATCCTTGATTAATATCTACCATCTACAGGCTTCACCTTCCAAGGTAAATGCTGCTAATAGAACTTTTTGTGCATCAGTGCATGGAAATACTTTAAACAACTTTCCAATGCCAAGTACCCAAGCCTTGGCTTTCAGAGGATCAACTCCTCTCCAGAACAATGGTTGTTTCATCTTTCTGAATTCTTTCATTAGAGTAATGGTTTGGTCATCTTCTTGATGATTTTGCATAGGAGGTGGTATAGGCGGTGGCGGTAGCGGTGGCAGTGGCGGTGGCGGTGGCGGTGACTGTTGTTGCTGTCTTAGCATTTCGACCATGTCCTGAATCATCCTTTCTATTCTATCCAAACGGACGGTAAAAGATTCTTCTATTTCATCAACCCTTGTTCTCACCATGATTTATATGAACTCATCTTATAATAAATACATAACATTTGTATATATATATACATAGGCACATTTTCACATATGCACATAATCACATAATCACTTATTTTCAATGTACACAAATGATACACTTATGAAATGAATATATTCTTAAGTCTTTTCTAGACACCTTAATGCTCAATTAGACAAGTGTGTGACTTATTAAATTGTGCTTTGGTATCACTTTGTCAAGACCCAAACCCAGCCCTAGAGGTTTGGATCATAATTGGCCAGTAATCATGAGATTACTTATGGTCTCAGACAGAATTTTAAAATGTAATTATGTATATGGAAGTAGAAACGGAAGCAGAATAATAATAGTAATAAAATTGTCCAATGAGCTGTACATAAATAACATAAACAAAAATCTCATATCTTAATAACAACTCACTTCCAAAACATACGCATATATACGGGGTTGCATATACAAATACTTATACAAGGGAGTACAATTCATCAAAATACAAAGAAACTTATGTTAAACTCATATAACCCAAAACATGGTCAAACACGACCAACAAAAACAAAAAGATAAAAGATAAAAGCCTTATCCAAGAGGCACCCCTCGGTTGACATCGCAAAACTTAGGTAATCATCCACACGATCACTAGGGTTGGACATCCTGTTTCCTACCTATATATATATATATATATATAAAGGAGTGAGTTATAGGCTAGGGAATAACATCAAAGTAAGGGGTTTCATGAATGAGTTCCAATACTTAAACATAATCATTCTCAAATTAGATTCATTACAAATAGAATGACCTCAGGTCCAATAAATGACAGAACAACATTTGGTCCAATATATGTTACAATGACCTCTGGTCCAACATACAACAGATATGATAGATATACAAAGAACAATAGATCATAGCTTTTCAGAACGACCTGGGTCCAATTGATTACAGCATCATTAGATCAATAAAATTACTATTTGGTCAAACACATTATCAGATATGTAGAACGACCATGAGTCCATCTTATTAGAAATACAGAACGGCCTTGGGTCCATTATACACATTTATATTTTTGGATAGCAAAACGTTCAAATAGATAGAAAGCTCATTCATAATCACAAAATGATAAGTTCAGAAAAGCTTACCACAATGAAACATTTAGAAAAAAATAGATTATACAAGAATATCTTTACTAAGATATTACTCATAGTGATTAGATTATTGTAACGTCTCCATGGATCAACCAACACATTACACATAAACAAACACACATTGAAAACATATAGCTAAATCAAATCATTCTTTTCTATTCAATTCCTTTGAGTCCATTTCAAGGTTATTAAGCCATTCATGAGGCTTAATTCATGCCTAATGTGGAGATGTGGTTTGGAAATACTCTTCAGATCCTGGGGGTCGTTCGTGATCCTTAGCTAGTCACCTGAAAAAGAATGAACACTCCTGTCGAGGGTGCCGGAATTAGCACTCTGACGGATAAGTCAGTGTATACTCTCTTGATTGCTTGTAACTTAAGTTAAGCATACTAGTTCTTGCATACCTTTCTCTGACTAATGATCCCGTAGTTATAGTATTCTCTTTGGGCCTTAGGGCCAGGCCCACCCATGATCCTTTACATGCACTTCTACTTGGCCTTTGTTCCACTGGATGGAGGGCTGGTTATTTTATTCGGCTCTTCAATTGACTAGGATCAATGCTAAATAGAGGTTATATTCCGGACCAAACGGGTCCATTCGTCCCTATTAATCCAATGATATTCGGCTCCCACAATTGCCCCCAAACACCCCACTAGCATCAGTTAGTTGGCATGTTTGGCTTCTAGCCTAGGAAGTCAAAAATTCAGCGGTTATTCCTCTTCCCAATGCGTGTTAGAACGCGCACACGCTTTTTGGTCATTGTAACGCTTTCCTGGCCCTTCGTACACTACCTCTATTTAATGTGATTTGAAATTGTCTCTTCAAATGTATGTTCTGAATACTCAAAGATATCTGGTTCGCCTTCTAGTGCAACTCATTCACTCCGCGGCTTCTGCAACTCCTTATTTCTCGTTTTTCCTCTTCGCCTCCTGTAAGTTTTCTCCTCCTTCACTTTCGATCCCGCTTCCTTGTTTGATTTTAGTTTTCCATAATCCTTGGGCTGGTCAAGATGGCAAAGCATCTGAAGGAGCTTCTTTCAGCGGACCAAATCTCCGGCTTTCGTCGACATTTTTCCATCCCTGACGACGTCCATCTGTCAGCTTTGGCAGACAGCACCACTAATATGGAGAGAGATGACGAGAGCACAATCGTCTTTCCCCTTTTGTCAATTGCTGAGGGCAGAGTCCGTTTTCCCCTTCATCCATTTTTTAGGGCCGTTCTACGATACTGGGGTCTAATCCCTTCCCAGCCCAACGTGAATTTCTTTCTTATCATAATGGAAATTGTAGAGCTAAATCGGCGTCTTAGGATTAATTTAGGTATACTCGTCGTTCGGCGCTATTATGTCCTCGCCAAATCTACTGGCCGACTAAGATGCTAATTTTTTAGAGCCAAGGATACTGATCATCACTTAGTGACTATGCTTGCCCGCTCTGGCAAGCGTGTCGACAACGAGATGGTCGTTGTCCGCGGCAATTGAGAGTTTGGCAAAGGTGAAGATCGCCTAGACCCGGTGCCAAAGCGAAAAGGCAAACCAGGTGGCCAATCAGATCACTTTTGTTTCTATTATTTCCATATTTGTATTCGGAACTATATACACCTAACCGTTTTGTTTGTGCAGGTAGGGACTTGAAGAGAGTGCTAGTTTCAGACGACGACGTTGTGCTTGCAGAAATCAAAACTGCGCTACAGTTCGTCGGCCGTCCAAACCTTCAAAAACAAGAGAGGGCGGCCCACATTCTCTTGCGGTACGAGCCGGCTTATACAACATTCTTGGCGGCAGACAACATTTTGATTCCACAAGGCGACAAGCATCTTACAACCCTCATCTTCCCCAACTTCAAAAACTTGAGGCAGATTGGTTTAGAAACATCTGATTCTGAACACGTAGAAGAACAAGCAACAGAACCAATCGTCGAGAACCCAGACCAGTTGGCAGTAGAAGTTGACGAAGCAGTTAACTCGGCCTTTGAGGAACTCGGACTGAACTCATTTGACCCTCTGTCCACATCAGGCCAAGGGGATGCCTTCGAAGATATTTTTACGAATTTGGGAGACCTTCCCAATGCTTATTCTGAGGGTATGGCTGGGGAAAGTCTCACGCGGTTGGCGGGAAAGAAAAATGCCGAACGCATGGCCGCCTGATGGAAAGCCAAGGCCACCCGTTCTGGACCTTCCTGGACTGAATCTTCTACACCCATTATTGTAGATCAAACGGCTCAAGTTCATGAGGCTGAGATGGAAAAGGTTGCCGAGCAACCGATTACAGAAGAACAGTCGATTTCAAAAGATTGGGGAGAAAAATGCACAAGCGAGAGCGACGCCGTCTCCGAGGAGGGCCCCGTTGATAAACGGCCATGCTTACAGGAGTTGGGTGTGGTTGCTCCTTTTGTTGTTGAACAAAAAATAAAAAATACACCGATCTCCTCTGAAGCATCGGCTTTGAAAGATTCAGCTATGGCGCTAAGCTTGGCTGCCTCGGTCTCCTTGTTGGCTGACAAGGTAGTCTTTCGTGCCGAGCCGGATTTGGTGGCAATAGCATTAGCTGCCCAGTCATCCCTTCTGGTATGTGACTTGATCGTAACTCGTTTGGTTTGGTTTGGTTTGCATATGATATTTCTTGGTATGTGATGATCCCAACTCCTTGTTTTACAGACGGTAGGAAGGACAGCTGAACTAGGTCGTCGCCAGTGCAATGCCATTCAGAGAATTGGCCGCTTGAAGTCGAAAGCTGATGGTGAGCAGAGCAGGGCCGAGTTTGAGGCGGCGAGAGCCACAATGGAAAGTGCTCGAGCCGAAGTTGAGAATGAGAGGCTCGGACTACTGACTAGCTCATATCCGATGCCGAGGAGAGGGCAAACACGAGTGAGGAATCGCTCAAGTTACCCAAGAAGGCGTTTGCCAAGGTAGAGGCCGAGTTAGAAGAGTTGAAGAAGGCCAAGGAAAAAGCCGACTCTGAAGCTTTTACGGCATTCGAGGCTGAAAAGAGTGTCGCCGTTGAAAACTACATGGAAGAAGTCCCCAAATTTGAGAATCGGCGATTCAAACATGGGTGGTTCAGAGCCCTTGCTGCCGCTGGAGTTACATTGGCCATGCCAATTCCATACGAGCAGGTGGACGTTGAGCCACTAGAGTCTGATCCCGAGGCTCGATTTGGGAGACATTTTAGTTTTATTAGGTATTTTCAATTTCAATGTATGTTTTTGTTTAGTAGACTTCTGTTAGTTCAAGGTAATTTTCATGTATAAATTAGTTACTATCTGCGCTCAATTTATTAATAAAAATTTCTTTTCATTTTACTCTTAGTTGTACGCAATTTTTGATATTAATGAACAGTTTTGCTTTTCACTACTTTGGATAAAATGACTACTTTCTGTTGTGCATGCTCACTATCGATCCGATAGGAAGTAAGATCATGAGATAAGTAGATTAAATATCACACTGCATAGATGCCGATTAGATAACAGTGTAACTTGGAAATTAATTTAACCTTAATTTATCCAAACAGGTAATCCCACTGCATAGATGCCGATTAGGTAACAGTGTAGTTTGGCAATTAATTTAACCTTAATTTAGCCGAACAAGTAAATCCACTCAGGGCCCTGTTGTATGGCCGATCAGATTAATAAATCTGCCCTTGCTCCAGCCAATGTATGAACTCCGAAAGCCGAATAGCACTAGTTTATGGGGTGGTTGCGGCACAAATCGATCGTCGTTGGGCTTAGGTATTTGGCCGATCAGATTAATAAATCTACCCTTGCCCCAGCTGGTTTAGGAACTAGAACGCCGAATAAAACGAACTTCTGGATGTTGTACTGATGATTCATGGAGCGGTTAGGGCACTCAAGCTAATATATTGATGAATCTGCCCTTGCCCAACTTGGTTCATGAACTAGAACGCCGAATAACAGAGCTTCGTGCGGCGATTGGGGCACATGACTCAATCGGTACCGGGCTGTTGAGGTTTTAATATTAATGAGATTGCCTCGGAGGTGCTGCCCCCGTAGAGAATAAATGGGCGTGTACTTCGTGCAAGAAGGTCCTATTTATATGCTTAGAGTTAGTAGCTCAGTCCAGTTCTTTGAGAAAGGTTAAACAAGTGCGAATGTCAAATAGACTTTTCTTTAACAATAGAGGAGAAGCGAGGATGCTAGCTGAGCTGGGAGGAGATATGAGTAAAAGTGGTGAACCTTCGCGCATTGGAGATAGGACTTCGAGGGATTGGGAGAGGCACCAATCTCCTCATTGTCGAAGTAGGTCGCCCAGGAGTGACAAGCAACTACAGGGC
Organism: Camellia sinensis; assembly: GCF_004153795.1. Lineage (NCBI taxonomy): Eukaryota > Viridiplantae > Streptophyta > Magnoliopsida > Ericales > Theaceae > Camellia > Camellia sinensis. The sequence goes on from NW_021025866.1 coordinate 1,082,261, forward strand.
AGATCTCCTCAACCTCGTTCTGGAAGGGAATCCGATGCGACACCGCACCCATTGAGTTTTGCGGTCTTCGTGGGGAATAGACCAATAACAGAGGCAGATTCGATAGTTCGGGATCCAAATGTGGTAGTCAAGTTCGCTTGATAGATTTTTCCAACCGAAGTCCAGCAGTCGATGGTAGGTCGGCAGGACTTCGAAGTGTTTCGTGAAGGCGTTCATGGGACGGTGAAGGGGCTGATGATAGGTGCTTGGCACAGCCTGCATAGTATGCAACCAGGTTCACCCCATGATGAGATTATACGGTGATGGCATCTTGATGACCAAGAATTCCACATCCACTGTTCGGGAGCCCGCTCGAATGGGTAAGGTGATTTTTCCCAACGGGTATTCCGGATTGGTGTTGAAGCCGAATAGTGGATAAGGAGCCGGAGAGAGATCCGATCTAGAGAAGCCGAGTTTCATAAATTTCTTGTAATACATAATCTCTGAAGTGCTCCCTAGATCAATGAGTACGCGCTCAACGGTAAACCGGTTTACGCGTAACTCAATTACCAAGGGATCGATGTAGGAAACGTCACTCCGGCCAAATCTGAATCATCAAAAGCGATGCTCGCAGCTTCATGGGCCGTTTTGCCGGAGTGAGCTGATTTTGAGGGTCGGGATTTGGTTGAATCGTATGAATCGCGGATGACATTGGCAGGCTGTATATCATGTGGATCACGCCGAGTGGGGGGGAATCCTATCTCAAAGCTATTGCTTTCGTTGAGCTGCCTTTTCGGACGTACTATTGTAGCCGACTAGCCGACCATCCTGTACCAATTCCTCCAGGTGATCCTTCATTGCATAACAACTCTCAGTATCATGGCCATGATCCTTGTAATACTCACACCGCCTATCCCGTCTTCGCGTGTTGGGAGGTCCCACCAATTTTTTACGGCCATTTGAAGAACAGAATTTGTTGGATTTTGGACATGACCGTGCTGATCGGCTCGGACAACTCAGAATATTTCTTGTCAGCGCGCCTTGTGCCCCTGCTATCGACTTCCAGCTGTTCATTTGCTCGGTGGGAGCATTGGTCGCTTGATCGGCGAGAATCCTGTCTCTTATCTCGTTTTGCTCGATGCCGTGGTTCAGTGCTCTGAGATGCTACAGAATTTAATGGCTGAGCAATTTCAACAGGAGCCGTCCTGTTGGTCACATTTCCGACTTTAACCCGCAAGGCATCATCCTCCACTTTACAGTATTCTTCAACTTTCTTCATGAACGACCAAACTATTTTGGAGGGCCGTCTGGTCAAAGAGCTGTGGAGGGCGCTGTCGGGAAGAAGCCCCATCTTGAAGGCGGTGATGGCCATGGAGTCATTGCAAGCATCATCTACCAAATTGAAACATTCCTAATACCGCGCCGAATATGCACGAAAGGTTTCCCCCGGTTGAATCGGCATTGCCCAGAGGGAATCGGCTTGCTTTGGCTGGACCTCATTAGTGATAAACATTGCCCTAAAGGATTTTTGGAGTTGGTGGAAGCTCTTAATCGAAGCCGGCTCCAGTTTATAATACCACCTGACAGCTAGTGGTCCCAAACTGCTAAGAAATATTCTACACATGAGAGCCTCGTCGTCTACATACAGCATCATAGCTTGCTTGTAATGGCAGATGTGATCAGTGGCGTCTTATTTACCGTCGTACATGGTGAATGACGGTGCTTTGAATTTCTTGGGTAGCACTACCTTTGCAATCCGTCGTACAAAAGGATCGTGCTAGTCTTCTTCATCTAAACTGTTTCTCCTTCGCTTATGCCTTATACGGGGACTCTCTTCAGAAGAACTGGTAGTTTCGGGTCGCCCCTTCTTCTTGGGCTCCGGGGATAATGAGTGGGAGTCGCTATCAGTGTCCTCTTGTCGGGCTAGAGGTCGTCGACCACCTGCCCTCAGAGGTCGTTCCGAATCTAGGCGTACAGCTTGTTTGGACTTCGCCACTTCCAAGGCCAAATCTGGACAGAGACGTTCGTTCTCAACGATCATGTTCTCCAACCTCTGTTCGTTTTGCTTTGCTTGCTCCATGATTGCTTGCATTGTCTCATGCTTCGAAGTCGAGAGTGAAGCGAAGTTCAAAGCGCATCTTGCGGCGATAGTTTCCGGTCCAAGCATCTTTGTTATAGTGAGGTTGTCTCTTTGTGTAGTTTCATCAATGACTATCGGAGGGTCTTCCGTTACGCCCGCCGTGGATGTATTTGAGTATTCCCACAGTTGGTGCAAATTATGGAGATGTGGTTTGGAAATACTCTTCAGACCCTGGGGGACGCTCATGATCCTTAGCTAGTCACCTGAAAATGAATGAACACTTCGGTTGGGGTGCCGGAATTAGCACTCCGACGGATAAGTCAGTGTATACTCTCTTGATTGCTTGTAACTTAAGTTAAGCATACTTGTTCTCACATACCTTTCTCTGACTGAAGATCCCGTATTTATAGTATTCTCTTTGGGCCTTAGGGCCAGGGCCACCCATGATCCTTTACATGCACTTCTACTCGGCCTTTGTTCCACTGGCTGGAGGCTGGTTATTTTATTTGGCTCTTCGATTGACTAGGATCAATACCAAATAGAGGTTACATTCCAGACCAAACAGGTCCATTCGTTCCTATTGATCTAATGATATTCGGCTCCCACACCTAAGGATGCCCGAAGAGACATGAGAATAGAAATATGAACACGATGCAACTTTTTAAAATAAGCTGAAATAGAGCAGTTTACTTGAGCGCATAGTTGGTCGCTCGAGTGGACTGCATGGTCTGCAAAAGTACTGGATGCTCCAAATCTAGGATCGATGATCGCTCAGGCCAAGTGTAATGAAAACTAAGGTTGCTCGACTGGACTCTTGGTCACTCGAGCGGTCTGCAAAACTTTGTAAAATTACTGGATGCTCGTATTGTTCGCTCTAGAAAATACTTCATCGCTCAAGCGAAGAGGTTAAATTCTAGGTTTCAATATTTTAAAAAAAAACCAATGCTCCAATCTCAATTTCAAAAGCTAAACTCTTGCATGACATGCTCTGAACCATGAAAACACATCCATAAACATGAATATATAACCAATTTCAAACCCTTAGCTCAAAACTTTGTGAATTTACCAAAATTAAAACTTGAAACTTCAAGCATGTAAAAATTATGTTGAAGCTCTTCTTCCACAACTCTTAAAACTTGAAATTAAACTTCAACACATTCTAACTCATTGATGCATATATGATTTAACTTTTAAATTCAACAAGGATGATAATAATCAAGATTAAAATGATGAATCTCTTCATAATTATGCATGCATGTATGTCTAACTTCAAATTAACTCATCTTAAGCTCATTTCTTATGATTAATCTTAATTCCTCCATGAATTCATTAGCTAGATGACATATTTAGATGAATTCAGGATCAAACTCATACCTAGAGTCTTGCATTAAGCTTCCTTTAGCAATTTCTTGACCTCTTCTTCTTAGTTCTTCAATTCTTCAAGCAAAACCTCAAGTTCCTTAGCTCCATCTCGCTAAATTATGCTTTCTCCCTTTATAGGAATACTCCAGAACAAACTGTGATGAAAAATGAACTCATTTTCTTCTTCCAACTCATATATATATGTATATGTTAGATTAGCATAGGCTCTTAATCGAGTTTTAGGCTAATTAATTAGGACCTACCCTTAATTGAACAAAACTTAATTTTACTAAACTGAATAAATTTCTAATCAAGTTTCCCAAAAGACTCTAAAATTATAATAACCTAAGTAAACTCATCAATTTCGGTTTCTGAAGTCATTAAGGCTTTGAATTCAAATTCAGAACAAAATTCCTAACAGATACCAAATGAACAAATATACATAAATTACACAACAAACACATAATTAACATTCACATCTCATACAAATTAAATAAATGCATATAGGATATGTGGTAAAGTTATCACAATCTTCCCAAAGATAACGCCTTAACATAGACACATGAAACACATTGTGCATTTAATCCATTCCCAGTGATAAAGCTATTCGGTACACAACTACACCAGGTCCTTCTAAAACCTAAAACGACCCAATATACAGAGGTGATAATTTTCCTTTCTTCCAAAATCTTGACTGGCCTTTCATCGGGGTTTCCCTAATGAATGGATGATCATGAACATCATACTCTAAAGCCATTCTTCTCTAATCCTCACAATTATTCTATTGGCTTTGTGCGGTTTTGAGCCTTTGCTAAATGATCTTAATCTTTTTCGTGGTTGTTTGTACAATTTCGAGTCCAAGTAAAACTCTATCCCCAACTCCTGTCCAACAAATTGGAGAGTTACATTTTGTACCATAGAAAGCTTCATATGGTGCCAAACCAATGCTACTGTGGAAACTATTGTTGTACGCAACTTCTGTCAACGACAAATAAGTTTCCCAACTACCTTGAAAATCTGAAGCACACAATCGAAGGATATCTTCCATGGCTAGAATGGTTCTTTTAGACTATCCATTGATTTGTGGATGAATTGTGGTACTAAATCTCAACTCTGTTCCCATCTCTTTTTGAAGACTTTTCCAAAATTTGGACATAAACTTAGGATCCCTATTTGAAATAATAGATACCAAAACTCCATGAAAATGAATAATCTCATTGATATAAATGGTACCAAGCCTATCTGCATTATAAAAGGTTTTCACGGATAGAAAATGTGCAGACTTAGTTAACTTCTCCACAGTAACCCAAATAGAATTCATACATCGAGGTGTCTGAGCTAGTCCAACAATCAAATCCATAGTTATGTGCTGCCATTTCCCTTTTGGAATAGGGAGAGGCAGAAGCAATCTTGCTCTCCTTCGATGTTCAACATTAACTTGTAGACATTGAAGGCATCTTGACAAAAATTCGGCAATTTCTCTCTTCATGTTTGGCCACAAATATGTTTGCTTCATGTCTTGATACATTCTAGTGTTGCCCGGATGCATTGTGGACTTGGACTTGTAAGCTTCTTCCATGATTCTTCGTTTAAGATCGGCTACGTTAGGAACTCAAAATCTTCCTTGAAATTTCAACACTTGATTTTCAATAACGAACCTCGGTCTTGGATTTCATTCAATATCATCAAACACTTTCTTGAGAAATTCATCTTCCACGTGAATTAGCTTGATATCTTCAATAATTGTCTGTTATGCCGAAATTGCGGCTAACACTCCGCCATGTTATTGAAACAACACTTCAATCTCGGGTCTTTCCAAGTCTTTCAATAATTCTGTTTGTTCTGTAAGTAAACATGCCAAGTTTCCTGTTGACTATCTACCAAGAGCATCGGCTACGGTATTGGCCTTGTATAGATGAAACTGAATCTATATGTCATAGTCTTTAATTAATTCCAACCACCTTGTTTGATGCATGTTTAACTCCTTTTGGGTGAAGAAGTATTTCAGACTTATTGTAGACACCCCATTTTTTGACCGACCTCAAGACTTGGACGTCATCGATTGAGCGCTTGATGATCGCGCATGTTGTGCTCGTTCTGAGGTCACGAAGTCTCGACTGAGAGCCTTGCCTCCGGGCTTCGGGACTTTTTGTGCTTCGCCTCGGTTTGTGAACTAGGTCTTGTTTTCTCTGTTTTCTCATTCCAAAGGAAGGGAGAGGTCTCGTAGACCATCTCTCAGTGGCCGTAGGCTATGTTTCGTGGTCGTAGGCCACTTTTCCCGTTTGGGGACCAGTTTCCGGTTCTCGGAGCCGTCGGCCGTGCGCCTCGGTTTGGGACCGCTTAACTACCTCCGTTTGCTCCAATTTTTGGCACACACCTTGTTTCCTCTCTTTAGAGGAGCACTGTGGCCCGGGAGACCACCTTTGCAGTCGCACGCCACTTTCGGTGCTTAATAGTCAGTTTTCGGGGCCCCGACTGCGCGTTTTTGCCCCCGAACCTTCGTCTTGCATCGGTGTGGGTTCATTTTTGGCATGGACCCTAGTTTGATTGTTTGGAAGGTGGTACAAGGGTGGGAGACCACCTTTTCTCCTTAGAGACCACTTTTCTCCCGCTGGCCGATTTTCTTGTCAGGTAGCTGGTCTCCCACACTTCTGTGCCACAATTTCTGGTCTCCCATACCACCACTGAGTTGCATTCACCTGGGAGACCACTAATATGGGCTGGCCGACCACCTTTCAAGCTTGTCCCTTTTCTACCTGGTCGGCCGACCAGGGCAAGGGGTCGATCAACCACCTGAACTGGTCGACCAGCTTTCTCCTTTTTTGTCTCACTGAGTGCTATCCAGCTGTGCCAGCTGGGAGGCATTTGCTCCATCCTCCATACACGTGTATGGAAGATTGACCCTCTTGTTTTGGCTTCTTAAAGAAGTTGGACCCTTTGCTCTAAGCTTCTTAGAGAAGCTTGACCTTTTCTTAGCTTCTTGAGGAAGCTTGACCCTTTTGGTCTAGCTTCCTCAAGAAGCTTGACCCTTTTGGTTTAGCTTCCTTAAGAAGCTTGGCCCCTTTGCTCCAAGCTTCTAAGAGAAGCCTTGGACCTCTTCTTCTATAAGAGAGACCCCCTCTCCACTTGCAAGGGTTGAAAATTTTGTCTAAGGCATATACATACACCTCTCTCTATCTCTCTACATCCAAGCTCCAAAGCTCCATTGTTCTTGCACCATTGCACTACACCTCTTATCCTAACACCTCCACCATCACTCTAAGAACCTTGGAGCTAGTTTTCAGAGGTTGAAGGGTTACTGTTTTGGTCCAGAAGCTGCTGGATCTTTTGACTACAAGGGTAACTCTCATTTTTCCCCTTTTTAGCATTGTTTTGCTTTATATCTTAGCCTACTTTGCAAGCATATTTGGGCTTTGTCATAAATTGAAAAAGTCTTTTTTTAAGCTTCTTAACATGTTTGTTTAAGACCTCTTTTCTGTTGGGGGTCATCTACCCCCTTGCATGCTTCATTTCTCTTTGTTTTGAGCCATGCATTAGGGCCTTTGTCTTGAGCTTTGTTGACCCTTTTGACCACTGAAATCAAGTGGATTTTCAGTGGTTATTATGTGTTTTTGAGCATCAAAATCAGAGAGGGGTGACCCTCTCACCCCTTGTCCTGTTTTTTAGCATTATTGGCCTTACAAAGGAGCCCATATTTGCACACTTCTTAATCATGTTTTAGGCCATTATTTGTGAGTTTAATGACCAGCATGAACTCTGTCCAGAGTTTTTTTTGCCATGTTAGGTGTCTATCATGCATGTGTAAAGTAATCCTCTTCATGGCCTTTCGAAGGAACATTCATTTGCATGCTTGCTAGCCTCATTTTAGGCCCTTTTTAGTGAGTTTTAGGGCCCTCATAACCTCTTTCTAGAGGTTGTTTTGCCATTTTGTATGTCCATTATACATGTGTAGAATAACCCTCTTATTAGCCCTTCAAAGGGACATATCATTCTTGCATGCATTGATTGAGTTTCAGTGGGTTTTTGGTCATATTTTGGCATGGAATACTTCTCTTTTTGGTTGGTTTGGTGACCTCTCATGTGCTTCATATAGTTGTAGTGCAAATCATGGTTCACTAGCTTGTTTTGCATGATGTTTTGGCCGCCTTTCCTAGCATATTTTGGCCATGCCTTAAACTGATTTTGTGCATGTTTTGGACTACCTTAGCTCTGTTTTTGGGTCTCATGGTTGAATGATGTTTGTTTTGCATGCCTGTAGTTCAATATCCTTGCTTAACTTTGAGTTTTGAGGTCCATCACATGCATATACTGAGGTGTTTTCATGTTTTAGGGCCATTACACATCATATTTCAGAGCTTATATGCATGCCATATTCCCATGATTTCCACTCTTTAAGTGCATTAGAGAGTCGGGCTTGTACGCCTCATTGACCGACCATTGCATTGGCTTCATTTGAATGCATTCCGAGCCATCATTTTAGGCCAATTTCCCACTGTCTTGGACCTGCCTAGGGTCTGTTTGAGGTTGGTTTTTCCATTTGTGCATTGCTTTTTGTACCTGTAGTGTAACGCACTTCACTAGTTTCGGTATTCGGGCCATTTAGCATGCATCGTGTGAAGTGTTTGCATGATTCGAGACCATTGTGTATCATATTTCAGAGCTGGATCATGTGCCATTCTATGCCATATTTCATCCTTTTCCATGCTTTGTTAGAGTTACATGTTATTCCTTAGGATCGGTCCTTTGCATCCGTTCATGTTTGCATGTATTTCGGTTGTCTCATTTTCATCATATGGCCACTAATTTGGGTGTGACTGAGGTCCACTCATGTTGGTTTAAGTCCATCTTGCATTGTGTATGCCATTTAGTTCACGTTGTTGCATGATTTGATCATTGCATTGTGTATGCCTTGTTCGTTTCATTGTGTTTGTTAGTCTTCATATGCATTGCGTATGCCATATAGAATCATCTTGCATTGAGTATGCCATTGATTATTTCATAGCATTGTGTATGCTAGTAGCATGTTTGCATGTCATCCCTCGCATGTTTGCGTCATTCAGTGGCATTTGCATCTAGGTTGCATGTTAGAGTTGCATTTATGCATGTCATGCATATTGCATTGTGTTTGGAGTAGGATTTAGTCCAAACACGGGAAACAAGGGACGTTTCGTACTCCAAGTGACGAATCATGCCTCGATTCTCGATCGCCGACAATCTTGACTATCCATGATAGAGTCGTTGGCTTTAGTCGCTTATATGTGCATTCATGTCCCATTGAGTCGTGCAATTCGACTCCTTGGCCATTATGCATCAAGATACATGATTGATGGCATGAGGATCGAGGACTACACTCCCTAGAGCTTGTGCAATGATAGGGAGAGTGGTCATGCACACATTTGTTGAAAATACATTGCCTTTTCTCTCTCTTGCCTTTGTTGCAGAAAAACCAGAAACTAGAGGTGGAAACTGGTCGGCCAACCAGATTTTCTGGCAGGCCGACCACCCTCTTTGGTCCCCACCACAAAGGGCGGTCGGCAGGTGGTCTCCCATGCTAATAACTGGTCGGTGGCCTTCCTAAGGTGGAGTTTCAGCCTTCTGAAGCTTTGTGCAAGCTTCTGAGATCAATTGCAAACCAGGGTGAGGCGAGGCATTGCGATGGAATTTACCGACAAGGCGACTCGAGCATGCATACACCTTTCATCATTTGGAACAGAGCTGAGGCGGTCCATTTAGCTTGCATGGTAATTTATTTGCTTTTCTAGTTAATTTGTTGATTAATTAGGATTTTGTAATATTTAATTAGCTAGAGTAATTAATTATTTATTCGGACAATATTATTTATTCGGACCCTCCGAGTGAGGGCACAATTGTAATAAGTGTGCGTGTGTGTGATGTATGTCTTCCAACCCCACGTCTTTCTCCCATTTATTTACCAGCATATGATGCTTAGATTAGGGCATGTTTCAATTAGCATACTTATGCTTGTACGTTTGCATCATTCATCTGGTTTGCATGCACCGGGCTCGGTGCATCATACTAACTGCATTGTATTTCAATTCCGAGTTGAATACATGAATTAGTTGTTGCATTTTAGATGCCATTTTAGAATAGCCGAGCCTATCTTAGTTTCATTTTTGCATGTGTTGCATTAGCCATCTTAAAATGAACTAGGATAGCCAAGCCTATCTTACTAACTGCATTGTGTTTCATTTTTGCACGAGTCAGGATTTCCTAAATTCGCCCAAAAATAAAATATTTAGGTGGCGACTCTGTATCGGGCAAGGCAGTCCGTGTTTGGCACTTCTTTCAAAAAAATCTATTTTCAAAAACGATTTGCCAGATTTGGACTGTTTGATGATTCATCAGTCTTGCATTGCACTCAGCGAGATTAGATACAGGACCGTGACATTTGAGTCCTGAACTGTAGTGAGCCCATATGAACAAAACGGGATTTCCCTCCCAGGGCGTTCGGGGACGTCTACACTTATATGAAGCATCACTATAAATTACAAAACCTTCTGTACCTGATGGCAATGTCAAGACTTGTCATGACTTAAACCTGCCCCTAGAGGTTTAGACCATTACCAGCCAATAATCCGTAAATTACTGAAGGCCTCATATGAACATACAAAATAAATATAATAATGGGGCCATAAGCGGAACCATACCACAAATGAGGAAGTCCATTGAGCTGTGCCAATATGGGAAAAATCATAAAGCTTACACCATAACTCATTCACCAACTTACATGCCCATACAAAATTTAAGTACCATAGAAAATTTTATACATATCGCTTACATAACCCAAGACCATAATCACAAAAAGAAAATAAAGTCAAAGCATAAAGTGAGTCAGAAGCAAAACTCCATCTTGGAGGCATGACTCGACAGGTTTACAAAATAGCTCCTGAAGCAAACTTTAATGGTGTGCTCCATGCTACGAATCACATATATGTGCATACATAATATTGGCTAAGCGACGCACAATGAGTAACAGTACAATTGAGCAATGTAAATAAAGAGCGTAAGGTCCTCACAATATCCATAATCATCAAACGGAACGGCATTGAGCCCGTCATTTAAACAGAACAGCCTTGGGCCCTTCATATAACAAAACGACCTTCGGCCCATTACATAAACAGGACGACCTCGGGCCCATCATATGAATAGAACGGCCTCAGGTTCATCAATATTAGAATGGCCTTGTAACAAGCCCGCGGGGGACCTCGCTACAGCTCGGACTCGACTTTTCGTAGTCACGGTTCTAAGTCTGAACCAAAGAGTCCAAATCCGGCAAATCGTTTTTGAGAAAAACAGATTTTTGAAAGAAGTGCCAAACATGGACTGCTTTGCCAGATACAGAGTCGCCACCTAAATATTTTATTTTGGGAAATTTAGGAAACCCTGACTCGGTGCCAAAAGGCCACGTGTCCGTCATCACCAAAGTTGCATCGGCTCGGGAACTTGGGTACGATTAGGGAAGGTCACTTCGTGAGCACCCCCGCTCGCCCGAGAGGAATTGAAGTAAGCCTTGATCAGATCAAGGCCATCATTGGCCTGAAGAGTTCAATAATAGCAAAAAATGTCCAAATTTTGACTGGCAAGGCAGCGACATTGAACATATTCATAAGCCAGAGTTTAGATAAGTGCAAGCCATTCTTTCAGCTACTAAAGAAGGCCACAAATTTCTTATGGGCAAAAGCATGAGAAGTTACCCTGGCCGATATAAAAATATATTTGACATCCCCACCCATATTGTCAAACCCAATCCTAGAAGAGGAACTATTTCTCTACCTGGAGGTTTCAAACCACGTGATCAGCGTAGTGGTTGTCCAAGAAAAAGACGCAGAGCAGAAGTCAATATATTACATGAGCAAAATATTGGCAAGTGCGAAAATGAGATACTTGCCTCTTGAAAAATTGACACTCGCTTTTGTGATGGCTTTGAAAAGTTGAACCATTACTTCCAAGCTCATAAGATTATAATGCTTACGGAGCACCCGCTGAAGTCTCTATTGCAACATGGAGACTTATCAAGAAGAATAACACGATGGGTTGTAGTTCTAGGTCAGTATGACATAGAGTACAAACCAAGGCCAACAATCAAAGGTCAAGTTCTGACCGACTTCGTTGTTGAGTATACATCGAGTGTAGGCTTGAAGCCAAGACCCATCAACCTTGGCCTAGGATGCATAGAATAGCCAGAGGAAACACAGCTGGTAGTGCAGAAACCCAAGCCAGTAGGCCCGAAAGAAACCCAAAAGAAAAAACAATAGAAGCCAAAGTCTTATGATATTTACATCGACGAGTCATTCCACCTTTTTGTCAATGACAGTTCAAAAATACAAGGAATGGGGGCAGGAGTAGCACTAGTCTCACCGGATGGACAAGTATTGGAATAGTCCATCAAACTAGGTTCAATGTCTTAAATAACGAAACAAAGTATGAGGCACTGATTGCTGGATTAAAGCTAGTAATAACAGTTGAAGCAGATGATGTAGTAGTCTATTATGATTCCCAACTCATCATAAACCAAGCAATGAGAGAGTATACTGCCCGAGATGAGAGGATGGTGGCCTATATCAAAGAGGTTATCAAGTTGTTAGCGCGGTTCAACAGTTGTCGGCTTCAGCAAGTCTGTCGAAAAAACAACAGTCATGCGGATGCACTGAAAAACCAAGCATCTGCTATAAAGTCAGACTTGCAGAGAACCATTATGTGGACTACTTGTCGGGCCCAAGCGTTAAGCCCCTGATAACAGAGTATACGACAATGTGCATAAAGTTAGGCCCAAGCTAGATGGAATGCTTTGATCAAATTCATTAGGGATGGCAAGCTGTCGGAAGACAAAAAAAAAAAAAAAAAAAAAAAAACCTGGAAAAAAAAATTTCC
>NW_021025866.1:1108169-1187379 GCF_004153795.1 Camellia sinensis
ACCCTAATTTCTTTTACATATATAATATATTTATATATACATATAAATATAAATATCCTATATAAAATCAATATAAATAAATTCTTTTTTATATATATAAAATCTATATATATAAATAATCGGATTAATTATATATAATATATAACACATTAAATTAATTAAATACCACATTAAATTCTCATGTAACTACACAATTAATAAAGCCAAAAATAAAATAAAGTAATAATAATATATAAATAATGACTTAAGAAAAAATTAGGGTCGCTATAATATACACACCTCAAAAGAATCTCGTCCTGATATTCAATAGGAGAGAGTTCTAAGCAAAAAGCTCCGGGTGCATACGCCGAACTTTCTCTTCCAATTCCCAAGTGATATCATTCTCATCCTCACTCCATTACACTTTCACCAAGTTCACTTTCTTGCACCATAACTGCTTTACATCCCGGTCTAGAATAGTAACTGGTCACACCACATACGTTAGATCGTCACTAATCTCCAACACCTTTGGTGATACTACTTGGGAAGGGTCTTGCACATACTTCCGCAATAAAGATACCTGGAACAAATTGTGAATCATAGCTAAAGTAGGTGGGAGGGATAATTTGTAAGCCACATTACCAATCCTCTCAGTGATCTCGTATGGTCTCACAAATCTAGGTGCCAACTTTCCCTTCTTTTCGATTCGCATGATACCCTTCATCGACGAGACCTTCAAAAACATAAAATCTCCAACATTCAACTTAACCTCCTTATGTTTTCTATCAGTGTAACTCTTTTGATGACTCTGTGTAATCTAAATATGTTCCCGAATAATGTTCACCTTCTCTGTGGTCTCTCTTACCAACTTTGGCCCTAACAACAGCGCATCTCCTACCTCCATCCAACAAGCAGGTGATCGACATGGCCTCCCATACAAAGCCTCAAAAGGTGTCATCCCAATACGAGAGTGATAGCTATTATTATAAGCAAACTCCACCAATGGCAAATGTTCTTCCCAACTACCACCAAGATCGAGGACACAAGTTCTCAACATATCTTCCAAGATCTGATTTACCCGCTCAGTTTACCCATATGTCTGTGGATGATAAGCAGTGCTCAGGTCTAACCTAGCACCCAAAGCATGCTGAAAACTCTCCCAAAACTCTGCTACAAACAACGAATCATGATCTGAAACTATAAAAACTGGCGCGCCATGAAATCGCACCACCTCCGGAATATTCATAGTTCGGTGAACACTGATAGGAATAAAATGAGCAGACTTGGTGAGTCGATCAATTATCACCCAAATAGATTCATTACCTCACTTAGAGCGACAATCTATCCATGAAGTCCATAGAGATGTGCTCCCATTTCCAAGTAGGGATCTCAAGAGGCTACAAAAGTCCAAACGATCATCGGTGTTCTGCCTTAACCTATTGACACACATAACATCGAGAAATATATTCTTCTACGTTTTTCTTCATACTTTTCCACCAAAACATCCTCTTCAGGTCATGATACATCTTAGTCTCACCAGGGTGAATGGTATATCGAGACCTATGGGCATCATCTATAATCTCTTTCCTCAATTTGACAATGTTAGGTACACATAACCTGTCCCTAAATCAAAATCCCCCATCTGAATCCACAGACCAATCAGTAGGGCAATCATCGATCAAATCCACTACAAGGTCATCGAGCTTGCTGACGAGGAACCCATTTAAATACTACATCTGACGAACTTTACCCAGTAATGTCGACTGCACGGTCAAACTACCAATGTATGCCCCTCGACACTCTCTATTGGTTGAACATCATGCATCAAAATTAACTCCAAGGACTTCCATTCTTGAATCATCAAAGAAGCTATAATCCCATGTTGTCGACCAAGTGTATCTGCAACCACATTTCCTTTTCCTATATGGTAAAGGATTTTGAAATCATAACTATTGATGAATTCAACCCAGCTTTGTTGCCTCATGTTCAACTCTCTTTGAGAAAAAAAGATATTTAAGGCTCTTGTGATCTGTATATAACTCAAAGCGCTCCTCAAACAAGTAGTATCGCCACACTTACAACGCCAAAACAACTGCTGCCAACTCCAAGTCATGAGTAGGGTATTGTCTCTCATGAGGTTTTAACTATCGAGATGCATAAGATACAACCTTCTGATGCTGTATCAATACACATCCCAACCCAGTTTCACTCGCATCAATAAACAATACTAACTTTTCCCTTTGTACTGGTATTGTTAACATCGATGCTATAGTCAAACGCTACTTTAACTCTTAGAAAGCTCTCTCACAATTATTTGTCCATAAGAACTTCACATTCTTGTGGGTCAACTTGGTCATGAGTGCTGCAATAGTGGAAAACTTCTTTATAAATCTCCTGTAATAACCGACTAGTCCTAAAAAACTTCTCACCTCTGAAGGGTTCGTGGCTGCTTCCATTCTTTGACCGCAACAACTTTCTCAATATCTAATGCTATCCCCTGATTAGACACAACATGTCCTAAAAACCAAACTTCTTTCTCCCAAAAATGACACTTATTGAACTTAGCGTATATCTGCTGCTCTCTCAAAGTCTGCAACACAACTTTCAAGCGTTCTTTGCGCTCTTTCTCATTCTTAGAATACACCAGGATACCATCTATAAACATAATCACAAACTTATCTAGATACGGTTGAAAAATTCTATTCATCAAGTCCATGAAATAGGCAGGAGCATTTGTCAAACCGAAAGGTATTACAGGAAATTCATATAACCCATACCTGGTCCGAAAAGCAGTAAGCGATATACTTTCCTCTGACACACCCATCTGATGGTAACCCGTTCTAAGATCAAACTGAGAGAACACGGCTGCCCCCTTCAATTGATCAAACAAGTCATCAATTCTAGGTAGTGGATACTTGATTTTGATAGTCATCTTGTTAAGCTCTCTGTAATCTATGCACATGTGGAAAGTGCCATCTTTCTTGGAGACAAAGATCGCGGTTGCTCTCCACGGGGAGTTACGTGAACATATGAATCCTTTTTGAAACATCTCTTACAGCTGCTTCTTCATCTCCACAAGCTCTTTAGGTGCAATTCTGTATGCCGCCTTAGAAATCGGTGCAGTTCCTGGCATTAAGTCAATGCAAAATTCTACTACCCGTCGAGGTGGAAGTCTAGGTATCTCCTGAAATATATCCTCAAACTCACGTACCACATCTATCTCACTAATATTCTGCTTAGGGATTTCTACCGAGCACAGAAAACTAGTCATTATTGACTCTCCTCCATCGCTATAAGTACGGGTAAGCCGTGGCATACCAAGAATATTTATATTCACAGTATTTCCAGCACAATCTAGAGTCGCAAAGTGTTTTTGCAGCCAATCCATACCCAAAATAATTACAAGCCCCTCAAACCCTAACACAATTAGGTCCACTTACAGGACACTTTCCGCAAAATCAACCTCAAAATCTTTACATATCTCATAAAGAGTAACTGCCCCTCCTAAAGGGGTCTCAACACGAATAGGTCTAGATAAGGAAATAGTTACAAGGTGTTCTCTGTCTAGAAACTGTCTACATATGAAAGAATGAGAGGAACCACTATCAAAAAATACTCTAATGGGTTCTTAAAAAAGATTAAATATACCTTTCAGCCATCACCTTCAAGTTAAACACACAAAAATCCGTTCTTAAATACGTAGAATAAATTCAACCACCAAACTAAACTAGCTAACCCATGTTTCCACAATTCGAGAATCACCTAAACTCTCACAAGTTGAGGGTAACCCAGAGCTCTGATACCAAACTGTCACGTCCCAAAATTTGGACAATTAAATATTAAATTAGGATTAAACTCCAATCAATATTCCATCATCCAAATTGTAGGGGTGAAACAAAATCTAAACATTCTCGTCTCCATAAGGTTTAAATAAATTTCCATGCTCAAAAGATTACAAGGGAAAAAAAAAAACAAAAACAAAAACAAAAACAAAAACAAAAAAAAACTAACAAAATGTCAACCAAACCATCCATCATAATTTTATAACTATCCAATACCTCCAACATTAAGTAACAACTAGTCAAAACAACTTAAATAATGTAAAGTTGAAAAATAACCCATAATGTCAAATTGTCAAAATACTAAGGTCATAAAAAAAAAAAAAATACAATAAATTAATATCAACCCTAAATTCAAGAAAACAAAAGAAATCTAAGAGACATGTCCAAAAACTATAGTTATTTCTCCTCACCACCGTAATCCCAACCAATCTTGTAAAGGAAACGCAGTTGTGCTCAAACAGAGCGCACCCGAGATGCCAAGAAACAAAACGGGTCAGTAAACAAGTACACTGGTATGAGTACAAGATTTGACACCCACGTGTCCGCCAGACACAAACAAAAAAATACATTTAATTCTTGTTATGGGACAAGACAAGTAGTTCCACCTGCACCGAGACGAAATGATAGTTTCCCGAGATACGGTGACATTTAGTTTCTTATCCGTACACAACTAAATATAAATTGAGAATAAAATAAACAAAATAAACATAAAAATTATGGTGGGTCAGCCCTGCATAAAAAGTTAGTAAGACCCACCATTCTGTAAAAAAAATAAAGTTAGTATAATTTAATCATAAGTAAATTGCTGAAGCAGTATAAAAACGCACAGTTTTATGCTTAAATCATTCGAATTGACCAAAACTCAAAGAGCAAAAATTGTACATAATCAAATTTTCTAAACTTTTTGTGGACGAATTTAGTAGAAACTGAACAGAATGAGAGAAAAACTTAATAGCAGAATCTAAACGGAATTCGATCGAAAAATCTAGAACTAAAAATGAAAAGAAACTGCTTTAAGATGATTTTTTTTTTTCGAGAAAAGTTCAAAACACGAAAGTGTTCAGAATAATGTTTTACATCAGTTTATGCAAAATCAATAAAAATGAGCTCGGTTCGTAAGTTAAAACAGCCTCTAAAATCTGCATTGGTAAAATGAATAAAAATTAGTATAACCAAGATCATCTGATCATAAGTTCTAATCGATCTTTTTAAGACGAAGTTAAAATAAAAAAGTTGTCTAGAATTACATGTACACTTCTCTGCCCAAATTTCATAATTTAACAATGCCGCTTACTATTTTTTGAGATGTATAAATCAAAGCAATTCAAACTACACCAATAAGTTCATATTTAATTATTTGTATCTTAACTCCACCACTTTGGCTCTTCACTTCCGGCCTACATATATATCCCATGTGCCTCCCGTATACCTAACACCGCTCCGAAGCCAAACTTGCACGGGGATATTGTCCCGAGTTTGATCCACACTCCCTGAATGGTTAGCATATACATATGCGCGTAAATCAAAGCACTCGTCTACTCTTGAGAACGAGGCAACAATATATATACACAATCTCTCATTTACTAATGGTAACAAACATAAAAATTTCAAAGCTAAGGCATTCAAATAAATCTCATAATTCTCACATTTATTTATTTATTTTTTTTATACATTCTTTCTCACCATCACTCAAATAAAATAATAATTCATAGAGTCATGGTGAAGTGTAAGGAATTTATCTATAAATTTTAAATTTATTTTAATTTCATATAATTATAAGTGTAATTATATCTATATAATAAATATAAAAATCATAAATCTTACGTACATATCTAATCAAAATTATTGATATCAATTGACCATCTACATTCAAGTACATTGTCAAACCTTACATGGCAGTGCTAGTCACTATCACAACTATTTTTTTTTGGGTCAGTACATATTACACACCGCTATCGTCATCACTATCAATAATAAATTAATTAACAGCATGACATTAAAGTCAGCACTCTCTCTATAAATACCTGAATCTTTACAAGCAAGTCCAAGATCTCTCTCTCTCTCAATCTTTACAAGCAAGTCCAAGATCTCTCTCTCTCTCTCTCTATTTTGGCTGTAGTACTGTCGGCCTTTTTTTTTTTTTATCAATTGATCTATTGTTTGTTGTTTTTATCGTGAGAACTCAAAACACATGTGTACCTTTTTTTTTGTTTCCTTTTTTGGATTAATTTATGTTGTAATTCTCTGCATATACATACATACTTTTAATTAATTAAAACATCTTTTTAATTTGATTAGGTCTTGGAGAATGAGTTCAAGAATGAATTATTGGTTTAAGAAGGCACTCTCGAGGTCAGATGCTACCAAAACCATCCTCGAGGTACCGCGTGACGCAGCTAATTTACCCCAGAAAAACAAAGAAGTGATGCTTGTACAGGATCAAACTGGAGAGCGATGGAAGTTTACGGTGGCTATAAAGAAGGATAAGCGAAAGAGGTTGCAAGGCCAGTGGGGTAGATTTACCAAGGCTCATGGTCTCATGGAAGGTGTTGTTGTTACTTTTTATTTCAATCCCACTCGAAATTTATATTCCGTGGAATTCGAACGCCAACTGCTCAGGTCGGGTTTGAATTTCTTTTTCTTTTTCTCTTTGTAGAAACTATTATTAATTTTAATTTTTTTAAAAAAAAATTCAATAAAGAAAAAAAATTTGAGTACAAAGTACAAAGATAAATTTAAAAGATGAGTAAAGTTGTTACAAATGATCGAGGTAGACACAAGATATTACAAAATTAATTACCCTCTCTTTCTCTCTCTCTTACTCTCTCTCTAAATTATTCTACATAGTCTCTTCTCTTGTCATCTACATCCTCTCTGTGAATAAGGCTACTACTGTTTTTTTGAGTTAGAAAGTGGGTAATTTTGTAATATCAAATTTACCACGTCAATTGGTTTATATGTTCTCTCTCTCTCTTTCACTCTACACACATATCGTCTTTTCCTTTCTTTTCTTTTCTTTTTTTTTGTTTTTGTTTTTGTTTTTGTTTTTTTGTCGATGAATTTATGTTACAACACATTCAATTCTTCTTTTTGTTTTTTCAACAACATAGCATATACATTTGATTCATCATCACATCGTTTAATTTGTTTAGTGGTTGGAGAATTACTTCAAGTGAGGGAAGCTATGAGAAGAAGCTCTCCCAAGAAGATTTTACCGGCACGTTGGATATACCGCTGACGGCAACTTATTCACTTGATGAGAACAACCAGCCCATCATGGTTGTGTGGGATCAAACTGATAAGCATTGGGAGTTTCAGACAACAATAGGTGGCGGTGATGGTAGTAAAAGGATGTTGGAACGCGAAAAATGGCTTGAATTTGTAAATCACAATCAACTGGAGGTAGGAGAAACACTGAAGCTCCGTTACTTTCCCACTCGCAGTTCATATTCTGCCGAATGTGAAGGCCCTAATCGCATCCCGACACTTCAGCTCTATCACTAAGATAAGGACTAAATGAGGGACCCGCAACAACAAGTTTATTTCTCGTTTCAGTTAAAGTCTGAATAAGTTTAGGAATTGTCTTCTACTTATTTTATTTTATTTTATTTTGGGTTTCATCTAAGGATCTATGTGAGCTGTTGTCGCTGAGTCCCGTAACCTGTTATTCTATGTATATCAGTGGACGTGCTTGCAATATGTTTCATTTTGTTTGTATTATCGTTTCATGTGTGTTTGGCCTTTAGCAAACAATAAATCAATGTCGTTGTGCAAAGTTACCTTTCTTGTGTTTTTTTTTTGTTTCTTTCTTTCTTTCTTTCTTTTCATTCTCCCTGTGCGTATAATAATGAATTAGTCGAAACACTTACCGTTTTCATTTTACTAAAAAAATAATTTTTCAAAATTTTAGCTACTTCTAAAGATTCCAAACATGGGATCGGATCGGATGATAAGACAAGAATTAGTAGAATTAGATAATCATTACAATAATAAAAATAAATTTAATTTTCAGTAATGATATATAGTTCTAATTCTAAAACTCTAAATGGAACTCTAATGAAGTAAAAGAAAGAGATAGAGGGAGAAGTGTGGGTCTCACCTTCACATGGATACTCTCTACATTATTAGAGCTGCATTAAAATTCTCAAACATTATTTATATTTATAATATAGAAAAAATAAATATACAATTTATATTTTCATATTTTTTTCATCTTTATTGTGTTCTTTTATTTTTTATTTTTAAATCTACTTACATTTTAGTCGACTAGACCAGTTGCAGATGTTTAAAGATAATTTAGAAATTTTGAAAAAAAAGAGTATAAAGTAGTTGGAATTTTTCATTTTTGTTTTGTCTCTCCTTTAATTTTTAAATTTGCTTATACCAATGGACTTAAATTTTTTATTTTTTTTTTAAAAAAAACATGTAATTTGAAAAAATACTAAAAATAAAAAATATAAAAAAATGACTTTTGTAATTTTATGCTAAACTCATTGACCCCCCCCAAACCAATGGTTCATGTCTAATCACTAGTCAGAGTTTGTAGAAGAATGAAACCGACTTGAAATATGAAAAAAAAATAGGATAAATTACAAACACTCTCGAGGTTTGGTGAAAATATCGATTCCCTTTTAAGATTTGAGAAATTATGAATTGCCTTTTGAGAGTCAAATTTGCATAACAAATTAGGAGAGAATCTGTATGAAAATAAAAACCTCATGGGACAATTTGTTATGGAAATATAAACCTCAGGGGGCGGGATATAATTTCTCAAACCTCAGGGAGAAATTTGTATTTTTACAAAATCTCGATGAGGTGTTTGTAATTTACCCAAAAAAATTACAAAAAAAATAGACTTTTCAAATTTTATATTAAGAATTTGTTTGGCATGAAAGTTTGGGTTGTGTTGGGCCTATTTTAATTATAAAATGATAAAATAATTTTTAAATATAATATGACAAAATATCACATTCAAATTATAATTATTTTATTTTTTTTCTTATAAAAATTAAAAAAATTAAAAAAATTAACTTAAATGAGATTTTTTAACACAAATTAAAATAATCAAAAAAAAAATTAAAAATTAAAAAGCCGTTAGAAGGCTAAATTCGCTGACCATCCTAAACATGTCTAATCACTGGTCATAATCCGTAGTCGTATGAACACTTTAAAAACAAACCAAAAAACATATATTATTAAAAAAACAAAAAGTAATCTCACATGCCTAGGTGCCATTTTGGGAACATGGTAAAAAGTCACGTTTTTGGACAAAAATGTGGCTGTCAAAAAAACCAAAAAAGTCATTTGGCAAGTGCTAAAAACGCAGCCCTAAAATTACAAATTAGGGCCTATGAAAAATAAATAAAAAAATAACTCTCTTATGTTGGGTAATGGTATTTTGATCATTTTAGTTTGATTTGACACCATAAATAAATATTAAACTAAAAAGGGTATTTTGATCATTTTAGTTTGATTTGACACCATAAATAAATATTAAACTAAAAAGCAAAAAGCCAGCTTTTTACCAACTTCCCAAATCACTTCCAAAAAAGTCAAAAAACTTGGTAAAAAGTCAAAAGCCAGCTTTTTACCAACTTCCCAAAACAACCCTAGATCTCACTGCATCAATGAGAACGACCCTGAACCAACCGTTACTACGTTAGGGCGTTTGTTTTAGGCTATAAGGAGGGTATTGGGACTAGTAATACCAAGGTATTACTAATATTCTTGTTTATTTACAGAGATAGTCTTGGAACTATTAGCCCCTTGGTATTACTAATACCCTTGAAAGGGGGATTGGTAAGGAGGAGGTAGAGATGGTATTAGAAAATAGTGAGGGGATTAGAAATTTTTTTATTTTTTATATATTGAGAATTTTTTTTTAAAATATAATGTTTAATTTTTTATATTTTTTTATTTGTTTTATTATTTTATATAAAAATAATTTAACGATTCCTCATTATTAATCTCCTTACTATTAATCCCCTCACTAACAATTTTTTCACTATCAATTCCTTCCATTCTATCTCCAAAAACAAACGAAGCCTAGAAGGCTAAATTCACTGGGACATCACAAACACATCTGACTAGCCATAATCCGTAGTCGTACGAACACTAAGGTCAAGTTTGGCATCTTTAAAATAAGTTAAAAAGTTAAAAAGTCAAAAAGTCACTATCTTATTTAAGTCACATTATCTTATTTAAATCACATTACATCTCTACCACATCACTTCAAACCCAACCCATATTTCATAAAAAGTCAAAAAGTATACTTATTTAGAACATCCAAACAATCCCTAAAAAACCGAACCCCAAAATATATATTATTAGAAAAAATAAAAATTAGTCTCATATGCCTAGATCTCGCTGCATGAGAACGACCCTAACCTAACCAACCAACGAGCCAACCTACCATTCATATCAAATCATTGCTTTTCGTTAGAATAATATTATATAATCAGAAGGAGAGCAGCTTTTGTCTGGTCCGTGATCGGACTAGACGGTATTGTTAGATTCGTGAGATTTATCACGGGGTCTTAAACGGTGTTGTTAGATCTATGAGACCTATCATGAGATCTCGTTTTGATAATTCGAACCGTTCAATGTATAAAACTCATTGAGTACTATATGTTTGCAAAAAATCACGTTGATCGGATATCGATAGCTATGTGATCAAAATATTTTTTGTTAACCGTTAATTGTTCACCATCTATTTTTTTTTATACAAAACTGATTTGATTACATAATTATTGATATCCGATCAATGTGAATTATTATAATCATATAGTACTCGATGAGTTCTACACATTGAACGGTTTGAATTATCAAAACGAGACCTGTGGTAAATCCCCACAAATCCAACAATATTATCTAATCTGATCTCAGACTGAACACAAACTGAACCCACGTTGGTTGACCCATTGAAGACAAAAAGTTTAAATAATCAATGAACCCATGAAAAAAAAATAAAAAATAAATAAAACTCGAAGAAGATATGACCAAGCATCAATATAGAAAAATCAAACTTGTCATGCATTGATAATTCGAAGGTTCTTCCTTAGCAAAGGATGTAGACAAAAATTGACATGACTAAACAATGTTCAAAACAAGTCTTTTAAGCAAAAAAAAATTCAGTCAATTTACAATTTTGTTTTCAATTATTCAAAGTGTTTTTGACTTTATACAATAAGACCTCCTTTTCTCTTTATGTGATGATCTACCCATGAATAAACAAAAAAATACTGAATATTAAACAAACAAGACATCCTTTTCTCTTTAAACTTTATGGGATGATCTACCCATGAATAAAACAAAAAAATATTGAATATTAAACGAACAAGACATCATTTTCTCTTTAAACTTTATGTGATGATCTACCCATGAATAAAAAAAAAATTACTGAATATTAAACAAACAACCAGAGTTACTTCATGCAAACGATCTAGTTTTTCAAAAAAAAAAAAAGTTAATTTTAAACTCTACCTTTTCTACTTGCAAAGTATGGTCCTGGTCATTATGTTCTACTAATGATCAATGATGCACTATATCGCATGAAATTTTCATTATAAAATAGTGATGCCATCAATTAATACGAATACATGGAAGATGGACATTATTAATTTTGTTTTCTTCACACACCCTACGCACGTGAAAATCTACTTCGGAAAAAAGACCAAAGAATCTAATAATTTTCACAAGGCAAAGAAATTTATAACCGCTCCCAAAAGTTACTTTCATTGAATAAACTGAAGATATCAGTGTCATAACATGAAAAGAGGAAGAAAGTAATTTTTAGTAACAATAAAACTCCTGATTTATTGGAACCAAAGAAATTGGATATAACAGCATGCAAATAAGTACTACATATTACTAATATCATATAAATTTCGATTTGTAATAAAATAAAGAATATAAATAATTCATTTGAAAATGTGTACCTTTTTACGCGCATATATTTTATGCATGGCAAACTCAATCAAAAAATTTTGACATACCCAAAACAAAGTAAAGTTCTACAACAATCATTATATAAGGACTTCCTTTGTTCCTTGAATCTTTCAATAAATATTTATCAATTTTCATTTTTTTTGAAATATCGTCTTAAGATTGTTGGTGCAAATTTGGTTAATGAGATGGAAAGAGATAAAACAAAAAAATAATTAGTATTGCTTTAAGGCGGATTACAATATCGCTTTCCTTAAGACGATATTCGCCCCCACCAATTCTGTCGAATATGGTATGCACCGGGTTACCCGCGAATCCTCCTCCAGGATACAATGAAACCCAGTCTAAAGACTGATGTTTGACTGCATTATGTACGAACGAAATCAGATCTGGAATAGTGTTGAATTTTTTTAATCCACCAAGTATAGAAGAAAATAACAATATGAATGTTAAAGATAAATTCTATGGATTTCATATGGGTGATTTCTATCCTATTTCCAATCCATTCTGCCTTATATAGGAATGGATTTGTCACTTAGACCAGATGTTATGTCCTTTAAATTCAAAAGTGACACCTTTTTAAATCCAAGAGTCATATTTCTTGGTTTAAATCCAATAGTTACACCCCATGGTTTAAATCCAACAGACACACCTTTTTGTTTAAACTCAATGGTTACATCCTTTGATTTAAACTCAAAAGTCACAACTCTTTAATCATTTATATAACTATATTATATATATAAATATATTATGAAGATTTTCCAACATCCCATACATCCATGATAGCATTGTTGTTCTCAGGTAAATAAGCTGCCATGTAAGATGTAGATAATATCTGTGTGGGAGCGCCTTCTTGAAGCAATAATATTCCATGTCCATTCTTGAATTAATTCTCCAACGCCTAAATAAATTAAAGAAGGTGATGAATTAAATGTATAAGCGAAGAATAACTTAAATTAATCCAAGAAGAAAAGAAAAGAAAATATATAATAATAAACAAAAATGAAATGATAGTCATCAGCTATGAAGCACGGATACGGGTACGAGTATTTGTACTGATACGATACGGGTACGTCGATACGGTAAAATCTAAAAAATAGTAGGGTACGGGTACGGCTTGATACGCTTGTAACAATATTTTTTTTTTAATTTAGAGTAATACAGAAATTAATTAAATGGTTTAATTTGTTAAGATTTAACCTATAATTAACATTTAATATCAAAAGTAAAGGTATAAATCAAAATTAAATGCCAATATATTAAATAACTTACAAACCATATTTTAATTTTAAAATCATGCTAAGTATAAAACTAAAAATAAAAAAGAAGCCTAGTGAAAGGAGTTTTATCTATGTAGTAAAAGAAAATATTGTTTCAACTGAGGTAGGGTACGGCGTATGTATATATTAGGTAGGTTTGGATACGTTAAAAATTAAGAAGAAAAAATTTGGATACGTGTTTCGTGTAGCCAGTACGTATGTAGAAGTACTATATGAGGTACCATACGCCGGTAAGTACTGGGTACAGTACAACATATTTTTCAATGTATTGATACTTCATAGGTCATCAGTCACATACGATATCACCAACCAATGATACATAGGGGGAAAAAAAAAACAAAAAAAAATTAATGATCAGATGGTAATACCATGTCATTGGTATCACCGTTATATTGTGAAGAATAACTTAAATTAATCCAAGAAGAAAAGAAAAGAAAATATATAATAATAAACAAAAATGAAATGATAGTCATCAGCTATGAAGCACGGATACGGGTATGAGTATTTGTACTGATACGATACGGGTACGTCGATACGGTAAAATCTAAAAAATAGTAGGGTACGGGTATGGCTTGATACGCTTGTAACAAAAATTTCTTTTTAATTTAGAGTAATACAAAAATTAATTAAATGGTTTAATTTGTTAAGATTTAACCTATAATTAACATTTAATGTCAAAAGTAAAGGTATAAATCAAAATTAAATGCCAATATATTAAATAACTTACAAACCATATTTTAATTTTAAAATCATGCTAAGTATAAAACTAAAAATAAAAAAGAAGCCTAGTGAAAGGAGTTTTATCTATGTAGTAAAAGAAAATATTGTTTCAACTGAGGTAGGGTACGGCGTGTGTATATATTAGGTAGGTTTGGATACGTTAAAAATTAAGAAGAAAAAATTTGGATATGTGTTTCGTGTAGCCAGTACGTATGTAGAAGTACTATACGAGGTACCATACGCTGGTAAGTACTGGGTACAGGTACAACATATTTTTCAAAGTATTGATACTTCATAGGTCATCAGTCACATACGATATCACCAACCAATGATGCATAGGGGGAAAAAAAAAAACAAAAAAAAATTAATGATCAGATGGTAATACCATGTCATTGGTATCACTGTTATATTTAAATTTTTTTGATAGGAAAAAAAAACAGAGCCAGAACACAAGTCAATTGACTGACTTGGCAAATTTGATATTGAAAAATTATTTGATTTCCTTTTTATCTCTTCTTCCTGTCTCCAATTAGTCTGGCTATTCAAAATTTTAGCCAGAAAAATTCTATGTGTTGGCCAGATTCAACTCTGGTATATATCAGAAGACCACACACTATTTTTCAATTTCTCTTTACAAGTCTGAATAATTTTTTCTAGGTATCTCTTGAATATCCTAACTAGGTCTCCTAAAATCCCTGAAAAACACAATATAGACTTAAATAATTTTTCCAATTTCTCAACTCTAATTATTATTATTATTTTTTTTTAACTTTGATATGAAAAAAAAAATAAAATTTCTCAACTCTAATTATTATTATTTTTTAAAACTTCGATATGACAAAAAAGAAAAAAGAAAAAAAAGAGCATATGATATACGCATAAAGTGGAGTGAGTGGGGGTATGTACAAGAACTCAGGAATAATTCACCATATAGTTGCAAGAGCTTCATCAACAAAGAAAATAAAATAAAAAATTAAAAAATAAAAAACAAAAAATAAAAAAGGAGAAAGAGATTACTTTTGCTTCCTCTTTTATCTTTGAAACTTATGTCTAAACTCAGACGTTGGGTAGTATTCATATAGAGGGAAGATGGAAATAGTGGTTGGTGTCAATGCAATTTTGTTGATTTCTTTCCTTTTTTTTTTAATTTTTGTTTGAGTAAATAACATATATATCTTCTGAGATTTGTTTAAGGTATGTATTGCCTCTATAGTTTGAAAAATTATAAATACTTCTTTTTAAAAAAATTATTTAACAGAATTAACAAAAAAAAATATTCATAATTACTCTCCTATACAATAATAAAATTATCTAAATTATTAATTGAAACATATTTATAACGTCATTAAAAACTGTTAATTGACTTGATGATTTATTAATAAAATGGACAATTTGTTATGAAATTAGAAATCTCAGAGAGTGGAATGTAATTTCTAAAACTACAGGAGGCGATTTGTATTTTAATCAAACCTCAGAGAGTGTATTTATAATTTACCGATAAATTTATAATCTATTTCTGTTAATCAATATTGTAAAAGTTGATCATGCCGTTATGTGTATTCCATATAATTGAATGCATTGTAGATGTATAAATTATTTTATATAGCATTGACGGCATACTATCAACGTATATCGAACGGTGTATAATGGAAACATTGGCATCTTTTCACAAATTTATTTTTGGACTTCGGCTAATCATTACTCTATGTAATGGGCTAATAAATGGACATACTTGTTTATATTGCCCTGTTTATGGAAAATTGTTATGGATTTAAAAGAAATGGGCCCCATTTTGTTATATAAAGACCTAAAACAATATTGTTTTTATATGTCTTGTTTGAAGTAGTTAAATCCATGTATTGGATTTGAGTTATTGGATCCAAGGTTTCAAATTTATATTCATGGTTTATTTTAATAAATAGCCAGCCCACAAGATTATTTGTGGAAGTTTTAAGAATATATTTTATAATCAAGTTATGATTTTAATTAGAGAAAATTATGTAAATGGTCCTTGTAATTTACACGATATGTTAATTTGATCCCTGTAGTTTTAATTTGCTCGATTTTTGCCCCTTAATTTAACGGATTGTGTCATTTTATTCCAATAAGTAACGGTTGTTAAGTTAATTTAACGAAAAATCAAACAATGTGTTAATTTGGTCTCGGTATTTTTCACAATGTGTCAATTTTGTCCCTGTCAAAATCAAGAAAATTGAAACTATAATGACCAAATTGACACATTGTGTAAAGTACAGAGACCAAATTGTCACATTGTTTGACATTCCCTTAAATTAACTTAACAACTGTTATTTATTGGACTAAAATGATACAATCCGTCAAATTAACGGACAAAATCGAGCAAATTGAAATTACAGGGACCAAATTGACACATCGTGTAAATTATAGGGACTGTTTGCATAATTTACCCTTTTAACTATAAAAATCAAGATATTATTTTTGGTTTGTGACTCCTTAAAGTTTGAGAAAATATAGAATATATTTATTATATACTTGGTAATTTTTTTGAATGTTATTAAATTAGAATTTCTAATTTACGTTATTCCATATAACTAAATGCATTGTAGATGTATAAACTGTTTTATATAGCATTGTTGGCATGCTATCAACGAACGGTGTATAATGGAAACGTTGGCATCTTTTCACAAATTTATTTTTGGACTTTGGCTAATCATTACACTGTATAATGGGCTAATAAATGGACATACTTGTTTATATTGCCCTTGTATAGAAAAATGTTATGGATGTAAAAGAAATGGGCCCAATTTTGTTATATAAAAACCTAAAACAATATATTGTTTTTATATGCCTGGTTTGAAGTGGTTTATATATTGTTTTTAAAAACAATATATTGTTTTTATATGCCTGGATTTGATCTATTGGATCTAAGGTTTCAAATTTATATTCATGGTTTATTTTAATAAATAGCTAGCCCACAAGATTATTTGTGAAAGTTTCAAGAATATATTTTATAATCAAGTTATGCTTTTTATTGTAAAAATCAAGATATTATTTTTGGTTTGTGATCTCTTAAAGTTTGAGAAAATATAGAGTATATTTATTATATACTTGGTAAATTTTCTGAATGTTATTAAATTAGAATTTCTAATTTACGTAACTTGTATTTGAATGGAAATTTCATATTGATTGGTCAATTTATGATTCAAAACAAATATAAGCACAAATCATAATGCTGAAAATATAAGAAAGTATTAGTTCTAAATATCTTTAGTATTTATTGTTTAAGTCCCACAATTTAATTTCTCAAAGTTATTGAGAATAGTTAGTGTATATGTTAAAGTGGGTATCCGATTATTTGAAATGATACATAGGCGCCTGTTTAAATACTTAGCATTAAAACTACGGCTTAGAGTAAAAAAAGATTACTCTTGGTCAGGGTTTATCTCGTAGAATTGAAGAGATGGTTCTTAGTCTCTTGTAACAAAAGAGAAAGAGTGACATGGTATTTTTGTCATGAATTTTTTTTGAATTTTTCAAGATGCAAACTCGTCATTGATATGAATTGATAGTTATGATAGTGATTGTTAGTCTGGACATGTTGATCACGTCATAAACTGTGGCAATACATAGCTATGTAAAAATTTTTGTCCACGTGACTATAAATTATCTTAAGAAATATTTGCAAGGGATTTAATGTGAGATCATCAAAGGGGATGGCTCTTAAGCCTAAGAAATATATCACTCCTAGTAGAAACTCGACTCAACGCTTGAAGAAAAATCAAGTCCTTGAATTCAATGAGCCCAAGTACACCATATGTCGCGATTGCAAGAACTTAAATTTTTATTTTTATAAACATTCCAAGGTCTAAAGTGCTTGGGACCTATAATGCAAAAGAGGAGGTTGAGCTACTTAGCTTTTAATAAGTTTACAACGGTAAGTTAGGGTACTTTAGTTACAGGGGTACTCTCAGTAAACTTACCTATATGAGTGTAAGAGGTGGTGCCGCTTCCTATAAGTCCGAGGGCTTAACTCTAGAGCACTTATAAAATAGGATATAGACACAAGGCCAATCCACATGTTGGCTTTTTGAATTATCTAAGGAGAAGAAAATTTGTGTGTGAGACGTGTCCAATTAATCCTATAAGATCGCTAGGCACTTGACTCAGAGGTATAGGGCTCTGAAGTCATACTTGGAGGATCTGGTCAGACAGGATCACCTGAGAGACCTAGTGGATGAAGCAAAGACAAGGAAAGAGCATGCAAGGCTGCCCCAGGCACCAACATTACTATCTCCACCACCACCACCGCAGTAGGCAGAGGGACCTTGGGTAATCAATGTGATTCATTTGAGGGTCAATGAGAATAAAGTTCGAGAAGAGACCTAGAGAGTAAGGCACCTGCAGCGTGTATATCACGTTCAGCAAAAGAAGCTCAGAACAAATGAATATCAGGGACTGATGATTTCTTTCATTGAGGCTGACTTGGATATGGTACAACATCCACACAATGATGCCCTGGCAGTAACTTTGAAAATTAGAGATTGTCAGGTGAGGCGCATACTGATCGATCAGGGCAGCTCTTGTGACATCATGTATGTCAAATATTACAAGGAGCTTAGCCTCCACTAGGATGATCTAGAGCAATCAGACAGCCCGATGGTTGGATTCAACAGGACACCGACATGGCCTCTCGGTTTCACGAATCTAGACGTGTAGGCCGGGAGTAAGAAGGTAATAACAAAGTTTATTGTGGTAGATACTCCTTCCCTATACAATATCATTTTGGGAGACCTTGGTTTTGCATGCAATGAGGGTTGTTCCCTTAACGCTGCACCAATTGTTACGATTCCCAACAGAATAGGGGATTGAAGAGGTACAAGGAGACCAAGTACAAGAGAAAAATTGCTCCATGGCAGTAATGAAGTACACCTGTAATGTAAGGGACGCAGAAAGTGCAGAGATTGAAAGTGAAGACCACGAGGTCTTGGATGATGTCGGCAAAGAACCTGTCGAAAAGAGTGAAGAACCATTGAAAAAGGTTCTGGTGCAAGAAGGAGATGATGAACGATTCTTTCTTCTCGGCTCTGGCATAGCCGAGGAAGAAGAAAGAGAATTAGAGGCTTTCTTGAGAGAGAACATAGAGGTGTTTGCTTGGACACCCTATGAGATGCTGGAGATTAGCCTCGAGGTCACCTGTCACAGACTTAACGTAGATAGGTCGGCTAATCCAGTCATCCAAAGAGCTAAAAGGCCGACATTGATACATGTGCAGGCAGTTGAGGAAGAAGTAGACAAGCTACTAGAGGCACAGGTCATCAGAGAAGTGAATTATCCTATCTAGTTGCCCAATACAATAGTGGTAGAGA
The DNA here is from genome assembly GCF_004153795.1 of Camellia sinensis. NCBI lineage: Eukaryota > Viridiplantae > Streptophyta > Magnoliopsida > Ericales > Theaceae > Camellia > Camellia sinensis. Next base: position 1,127,280 of record NW_021025866.1, read on the forward strand.
AGAAGAATAGGACGTGAAGGGTCTGCGTGGACTTCATAATTTTGAAAAAGGATTGCCCCAATGACAGTTTCCCACTGCCCAAAATTGATCTATTGGTAGATGCCATGTTAGGGCACTAGCGGATAAGTTTTCTAGACGTATACAGAGGTTAACACCAAAGAGCAATGTATGTCTCAGATGAAGAGAAGACAACATTTATCACCCCTAAAGAACTCTATTGCTACAGAGTAATGCTTTTTGGGTTAAAGAATGCAGAAGCAACGTACCAAAGACTGGTCACCAAGATGTTCAAACATCTAATTGGGAGGACAGTAGAGGTTTACATAGACAATATGGTTGTTAAAATCAAGGAACGTGGGAACCATCTGGCTGACCTGAAGAAGGTCTTTGACATCATGAGATCGTATCGACTTCGACTTAATGCCTCGAAGAGCTCATTTGGAGTTGGATTCGGTAAGTTCCTAGAATACTTGGTTACCAGGAGGGGTATTGAGGCAAGCCCATATCAGATCAGGGGCCATCCTTGACTTGAAGAGCTCGACAACAGCCAAGTAAGTCCAGATTTTGACTGGAAGGGCAGTGGCCTTGAACAGGTTTATTAGCTAAAGTTCAGATAAATGCAAATAGTTTTTAGGTTTATTAAAGAAGGCCACAGATTTTCTGTGGACGGAGGAATGCGAAGTTGCCTTGGCCGACTTGAAGAAGTACTTGACAACCCCACCTGTGTTATTGAATCCGGTATCTGGAAAAGAATTGTTCTTGTACCTGGCAGTTTCAGACCACGCTGTGAGTGCCGTGGTAATCGAGAAGAAGAAGAAGGTGAGTAGAATGCAGTGTACTATGTAAACAAGACCTTGGCAAATGCAGAAACCAGGTACCTGCCTTTGGAGAAGTTGACATTAGCCCTGGTAATGGCCTCAAAAAAGTTGAACCACTACTTTCAAGCCCACAAGATTGTGGTGCTAACAGAACATCCACTAAAGTCCCTGCTGCAGGATGGAGACCTGACAGGCAGAGTAGCTCGATGGGCAGTAGTTCTAGGTCAGTATGAGTTAGAATTCAGGCCAAAAACACCAATCAAGGGCCAAGTTTTGGCCGACTTTGTGGCAGAATTTTCTCTTGGCACGATCTCTAGGCGGGCACCGATGAATCGTGACCTTGGATGTCCAAGAGAGGAAGAGGAAAACCAATTGGGGCCACGGAACCCCACGTTGAAAGAATAGAAGAAAACAGAAGAAAGGCTAAAACCCTGCGATATTTACATCAGTAACTCATTCCGCCTCTTTATCGATGATAGCTCAAACCGACAAGGAGCGGGGGCATGAGTAGTTTTGGTATCACCAGATGGGTATATGATAGAACAGTTAATACGTTTGGGGTTTAAGGCCTCAAATAACAAAGCATAGTACGAGGCATTGATTGATTGAAATTGGCAACGACTGTAGAAGCCGACGAAGTGGTAGTCTTTTGTGACTCCCAGCTCATTGTGAATCAAGTGACAGGTGAATACGTAGCCCAAGATGAAAGGATGATGGCCTATGTCAAAGAGGTTGTCAAGTTGCTAACATGTTTCCAAAAATGCCGCTTGCAACAGGTTAGCTGAGATGATAACAGCCATGCCGACACACTGGTTAACTCGCCAGCACAATGAAGTCGGGTAATGCAAGGACAATAATGGTGGATTATCTGTTAGGCCCAAGTATAGAGCCCCTAATAATATAGTACGAATTAATGTGCATGGAGATAGGTCCAAGCTAGATAGGCACCATAGTTGTGTTCCTCAGGGATGACAGGCTCTCAGCAGACAGAAAAGAAGCGCACAAGACTAGATTGAAGTTGACGAGGTTCTGTCTGTCAGCAGAAGGCCATCTGTACAAAAGGTCCTTCACTGGACCCCTTCTGAGATGCGTGCATCTATCCTAGGTTGAGGACTTTCTGTACGAGATACATGATGGTGTATATGGAAGCCATGCTGGGGAAAGATCACTTGCTCATAGGGCCATATCTCAGGGATACTGGTGGCCCTACATGCAGAAGGATGTTGAAGCCTATGTAAGGAAATGCGAGAAGTGTCAAAGGTTTGCACCTTTGATACACCAGTTAGCTGCAGATCTGAATCCAGTGTCTAGTCTCTGGCCATTTGCTTAGTGGGGCATGGATCTTGTTAGGTAATTGCCCCAGGCAACTGGACAGAAGAAGTTCCTACTGGTTGCAACTGACTATTTCACGAAGTGGGTAGATATTAAACCCTTAGCCAAAATCTAAGATGTGGACATGAAGAATTTCATCTGGAAAAACATAATCACCAAATTTGGAATCCTAAGAGCCATAGTAGCAGATAATGGCACTAAATTCGAAAGTAAGTTGATTAAAAACTTCTGTGCGAAATATAAGATCAAGAACTATTATTCTACTCCTAGCTTCTCCCAGAGCAATGGACAAGCAGAGGCATCCAACAAGACTATCTTGGATGGAATAAAGAAAAGGCTAGAAGCTGTCAAGGACAAGTGGGTGAGAATTGCCCAATGTCCTATGTGCATATCGGATTACACTGAGAAGGTCTACTGGAGAATCGCCCTTTGCCATGGCATATGGCACTAAAGTAGTCGTCTTCTTAGAGATCGACATCCTTAGAATCAGAGCCCAGGGAGTGGAGAATGGAATGAACGAGGCATTTCTTGCCCGAGATCTTGAATTGACGGAAGAAAAAAGAGAGAGAGCAACAATTCAGCTGGGGGCATACCAACAGCAGCTTGCTAGGGTATACAACAAAAAGGTCAATCCCAGGGAGTTTCAGATTGAAGACCTCGTCTTAAGAAAGGTTGTCAGCAATAAGAAAAATCCTAGGGAGGGAAAGCTTGGCCCAAACTGGGAAAGACTGTATCGAATCATCTTGGTTGCCGGTAATGGCGCGTACCGGCTCAAAGACACTGATGGCAAGGAGTTGTCAAGACCTTAGGACACAAGCAATTTGAAGTTTTTCTACTATTAATTTTTGTTTTTTGAGATTTATGTAAAGATTTTATTAGCCGAAGTATTAATAAAATGCTAGCTCGATTTTGTTTTTATGAAATATTGTTGAAACTTGTGCGATATGACTGAACAATCTTATGACGATGTTCACATAGTGAACATGACGAATAACTTAGACTTGCCAAGATGGTAGAGTTGAACTAAGTTTGCGATGTTTCAGTATGAAACATGACAAATAACTTAGACTTTCCATATTGGTAGAGTTGAACTAAGTTTGCAATGTTTCAGTATGAAACATGACGAATAACTTAGACTTGCCATATTGGTAGAATTGAACTAAGCTTACGATGTTTCGGTATGAAACACGACAAAACTGACCATAACTTGGTCAGTTTGGAAAATCGAGGAGTATGGTCCTCTCGGTATACTAAGGTTAAGCCTTAAGTTTTTCGTTTGGGTGGGCTAAACATGATGACCTCGGCCAAGAATGTCTAAGAGAGACTTAGGCGATAACCATATGATGCTTCCTTAATGTGAACGTAAGTGGTATTTAGGTTCACATTAGGGGGCATGAAGTGGAAATGAGCATAACACTCGTAAAATTTTTTGAAAATTTTTGCAAGTTGAAGTTATCTGAGATCATTGACAAGTGATACTATCCGAGATAAGTCAATCCAAGATGACAGTATTGTACTGTACTCGAAATGTAATTATCTAAAATACCCAGTTAGGTTATTAGACTTGGAAGGGTGAAGTCTTGATAGAAGACAAAAAGTACAAAGTAAAGAAATAACAATTGTAAAAATTTGATGAGAAAACTTATAAGATGTTATTCGAGATGATTAGTCTGGTCAACTCCAAGGTGTGGACCTATCTGAGATATTAGGTCTGAGGTGAGGAACTAAGTAGTCAGACTTGGAAAGATCAGAAAAATTCTAAGTACGAAGAAATAAGCAAGGTAGTAAGCATAAAACAGAAAGCTTTCAAACACGTTGAAGGCAAACAGAAGTTGCAAAGAACTTGTTCATTACAAAAAAATGGCAATTCGGCCCAACAAAAGAAGAAAATATTACTACTACTAAAAAGGAAAGTACAATCAGAGAAAAAAGGGAAAAAAAAAACTCCTAAGCATTGGCATGATCCTCAGATCGTGCAACCTCGGCAATTGGTGTTGTTTCGGCCTCGACAGACACTTGGTAAGATTTCTTAACTGCAATCTTGGCATCGATTTCCATGAGGGTTTGATCTAAAGATTTCTCGGTCAAATGGACTTCGGCATCGGAAGCATTTTTGGGAGAAGTGCTCTTGGAGACCTTTTCTCCATCCTCTTGAGTCAAGTCCAAGACTTTGTCATTAAGGGTAGGAGACTTGGCTCCAGCAGTAGCCTTTAATTTCTCCTTTGTGACCTCAGTCTCAGCCTCTTTCTTGCCTTCGTGGTCCTCACCGTCAAACTCCTCCTCTTCATCGTCTTCATCCTCGGACTGGTTGGGAGATGGAGGGAATGACACCTTGAGTTGGTTGATATCTTGGAGAGGCGAGTCATTAGGTACGGATAGCTCCTTGAGTGTCGCCATCTAGCCGAGGTAGTAGCCTTTGTTACAAGCTAGATTGACCTGTTATTTATACTGATTGCGCACGGTGGCTTGCCCCTCCTCAAACGCCTTCTTGTCGACGCCTTTACCTCAGTCTCCTTTGAATCAAGGGCTTCTTTGAGCTTGGCCTCAGCTTCTGCTACTTTGACCTCGGTAGCCTTGGCGTCGGCCTTGGCGGCTGTAGACATCCCATTTTTGACCGTTCTCAAGACTTGGACATCACTGTTTGAACACTCGGTGATCATCCATGTTTGTGTTCGTCTTGAGTTTCCGGAGGTCTCGGCCACGCACCTTGCCTCAGGATCTCTCAACTCGGTTGTCTTGTGCTTGGTTAGACCAAAACACTTGTTGGTTTTTGCTTTGGAAGGTAGAGAATGGCTTGTTGGCCATCCCCACGCCTCACCGGCCATGGCTTGAGGCCACCGGCCGTGTCTTCTTTCCACCGGCCATGGGTGATGGCCGGTCGGTACTTTGTGTGGTCGGCCGACCATTTATTTGGCCGATGGACTCATTTTCTGGCCAGTACCACCTTTTTGCCTTTTTCAGGCATTATGCATGCCAGCTGTGCCAGCTGGAGTGCACGAACTTGTCCTCCATACACGTGTATGGAGGAATTTGCACCCTTTGCACCCTTTTGGTCTAGCTTCTTGAGGAAGCTTGGACCTTTGTCTTAGCTTCCTTAAGAAGCTTGGACCCCTATCTCAGCTTCCTCAGGAAGCCTTGGCCCCTTAGCCTTAGCTTCTTTAGGAAGCCTTGACCTTTTTGTATTAGCTTCCCTTAGAAGCTTAGCACTTTGTCTTCCTCTATAAAATGAAGCCTTCCTCCTCCTTTGAGGAGGTTCAGCAAAACCAGAGATAATACATATATATCTGATATATAAACCACTCTCTCTCTATATCTCCCTCTCTCTCTTCATTTGTGTGTGTTTGAGAGTTCAAAAGTGTGTTTTGTTCTTAGTTTTGCACTAGGACACATAGTATTACACCATACTTCGGTTCTTGAGGTGTTGAGAGATTGTTCTTGGAGGTTTTGGTTGGTTTTGATCAGAAAAAGGGGCTGGACTCGCTGTTCTTCAAGTGTTCTTCAAGGGTGAGTATAGTTGCTTTATATTCCCCATTCTTGCACTAGTTTTTAACCCATCTTGCATGCTAATTTAAGCTTTGTGTATAACTAAAAAAAGTCTTGTATTTGCATGCTTAAGATCTTTCATTAAGGTCTCTTTTGTGTTTGGGGTCGACCTTCCCCTCTTAGGCCTTGTCTGGCCCCTTTTGTGCCTTCTTTGGTTGAGCTTTGAATACTTTTGTGCATTGGCCTTCTCACCACTGAAATCCAAAGGATTTTTAGTGGTGAAGAAGAGGTTTTGAGGTCTTGCATAGGGGAGGGACACCCCTCTCCCTTGGTCTCTCATTTGTTCATGTTTTTGGCTCATAATGGTAGTATGCATGCTTAGTTGTTTTTGGCTCCATTTCAGAGGTTTTTAGATGTTATTTGGTCATATTATATCACTGTTTTTGGTCGGATTGATGGTCCATCTCATGCATTATATGCTTGCCTTATAATCTCATGTTTTGGTCTAATATGTATTATGTTATGAAATGACATTCTAGCATGATTTTGGTTTGGTTCCAAGAAGGTTTTAGCATTATTTTTCCATGCTTAAGGTCTATTGGGTACTAATTTGGCCATGCTTGCCATGATTTGTGTAGCCTCTTTGCATTTTGGCTTGTGAGCCTTGAGTGTGTGAGTTATTAGCATGCTTTAGTTGGGTTCTTTCAGTGATCTAGAATCACTTCTCATGCTATTTCAGTCCATAATCCATGCTTGTATGCTTGCATCTATCATCCCTTTCATGCCTTGAAGAGTTGTTCTTTTATGCCTTGAAATGGGCCTTGGTGTACGCCTTTTTGTTTAAGACCTTGGGCTGCCATGTCAGTGGGTTTTGGGGCGTATTTTGATGCATTGAAACTCTGTTTTTGGTTGCATAATCCATGCCATGTGTCGTTATGATAGTTGTAGTGGAATACCCCCCTTGTTGGCCTCAAGTTTTGGGTCCTATTGCATGCCCCGTTTGCATGTTTTGTTTGACTTGGCATCATCCCCTTTGCATGTATTTCAGAGCTTAATATGTTGGTTGAAATGCCCATGTTTTCCTCTTTTAAGTATGTTTAGAGTTGCCTCTTTTATGCTTTAAGTGATGGGCCTTGGTGCATTCATGCGTGCATATGTGATTTGTGCTCTTGTTATGCCACTTTGGCCACTGTTTTGGGATGGGTTGAGGCCTTCCCATCTCAGTTTAAGTCCATCTTTGTACATAATCGCATGTTTGATGTGTTGCATTGCTTTAGTATCATGCTTGCATTGTATCATGTCTGCACATTTGCATATTGTTTAGCTAGTTGCATTTCATATCCTAGCTTGCATGATAGATTGCATGGCATTGCATTTTGCATGTTTGGCACATTGCATTTGGCATGTACATTACCTTAGTCCCATATGGCATACTTGAGCTACTTCGCATGTTCGAGCCATGTTGCATACATGCATTACATTTTGCTTGGTTTGGGGTGTCAAACCAAGCAAGAGGGGTGAGGTGTGTTCGTACTCCAAGTGACGAAACACGTCTCAACCCTCGGTCGCCGATGCCCTTGATCTCAACATGATAGGGCATGAGACATTCATTTGTTTTGTCGCATGCATTTACGTTGATTTGCAAGCTTGGTGCCTTTGGCCATCATGCATCGAAATGCGTGATTGGTGGCCCGAGAACCTAGGGCCACACTCCCTTGAGTCCATAACATGATTCGGAGAGTGACCATGCGCACATTGCTTTGAAATTTCCATGCCATGCACTGTCTGTCCTCTGTTGCTATCAAAACAGGGTTCTGCAGGAAAGAATGGCCGGCCGGCCACTTACAGTGCCGACCGGCTACCAAAGTCCAGCCAATGGTTCAATTTTTGGCCGATGGCCCCATTCTTATAGCCGGTAATTCTCTATCATGGCCGGTGGCATCCCACAACACTTAGGGAGTTATTCAGAAGGGTCCTGGACACTTTCATAATTTTCAGAGGAGTAAGGCAGTGTAAACAGAGGCAACAGTGGCATGGTATCGGGTTTCCGAGCAAGGCGAGTCAAGCATGCATCATCCACGCATTCCGAGGCAGAGCTGCGGCGGTCTCTTTAGTTTTATATTTAGGCTTTTTTTTTTTGCAATTAATTTGTTAATTAATTAGAAGTTTTGTAATAATTAATTAGCTAAGATAGTTAATTCATTATTCGGCCTGTATTATTATTTCGGACCCTCCGAGCGAGGGCAATTGTGTAATAAGTGTGCGTGTGTATGTGTGCGTGTCTTCCTACCCCATTTCTTTCTCCCTTTTACTTACCTGCTTTCAATGGTTAGTATTAGGGCATATTTAAATTAGCATACCGTATGCTATGCACGCGTGCACCCATATATTTGTCTTGCATGCACCGGGCTCGGCGCATCATACTAACTGCATTGTATTTTAATTCCAAGTTAAATATGTGTTAGTTGTAGCATCATCACATGTCATCTGAGAATAGCCGAGCCTATCTTAGTTGCATTCTGTATGTGTTGCATTAGGAATTTCTGTATAAGTTAGGATCATGCATGAATTTCTAACATAGTTTCTGTTTTGGCTCGGAGTACTAGGTAAGCTTTTATGCTTTAGCATCTTGCATACGTGTGAGTGTTGCCATGACAGCATGCTTACCATGAGGCTACTTGCTTATGTGATATAACTGCTTGAATGCCTGTGGGTGGAGGTTGAATTACCTGAATTGGAATAATGCATTAACTGTGAGTTTTAAGCCCACTAGATAGTGGCAAAACCATCTTTTCTAAGCCCACTTGAGGGTGGCAAAACCTGCATTTTAGCCTACTTGCGAGTAGCAAGCCGTTTTCAAAACGGACATGAAATGCTTTGTTCCAATTCAGGCGACCCAGTCTATACTTGTTTTGCTGCGCGCATCACATAGTAATTCTAGGCTAATAACCGGAATACGAATGCGTAATGTTTTCAAAACTCGATATCATGGTTAGTAGAGGCCGATCTTCGGATCGGGCGAGCGGAGGTGCTCATAGCTGACCTTCCCCAATCGTACCCAAGTTCCCGAGCCAAGGCAATTTTGGTGATGACGGACACGTGGCCTTAGGCACGAGTCAGGGTTTCCTAAATTTCCCAAAATAAAATATTTAGGTGGCGACTCTGTATCTAGCAAAATAGTCCATGTTTGGCACTTCTTTCAAAAAAATCTATTTTCAAAAACGATTTGCCGGATTTGGACTCTTTGGTGATTTATCAATCTCACATCGTACATTGTGAGATCAGATTAAGAACCGTGACAATTTGAGTCCGAACTATAGCGAGCCTAATATGAACAGAACGGGATTTCCCTCCCGGGACGTTCGGGGACGTCTACAGCGGCTTTGACAGTGGCCTCAGCGACTTCAACAGTGGCTTCAGCGGCTTCGGCTTTATCCTTGGCTTTGTTCTAAGCATTTTTGGCAGCTTTTGTTTTGTCCAACAGGCTCCAAATGGGGGTCTCGGCCTTGTTGAGCGAAGTAAGGAGATGTGTGGCTTCCTGCGTCTTCTTGACGAGGTCCTTTTTCGCCATCTCGGTCTTGACTGCGTGGGAGTGGGCATGTTGGATGGCCTGTAAGAAAAGGAACAATTAGAAAAATTGGCTAAGGAAAGGAATTGAAAAGTGAAGATAGTAAAGAAAAAGTTAAGAGACTTACCAAGACTGAGCGCCGCATCATCATAGCAAAGTTTTCGTATTGATTGAAGTCGACCATATGATTCACATCGGCCAGCAGAAGCATTGCCGTAGATAACGCAGCACCGACTTCCAAACTTTCAACATGATTATAATTGGCCTTAAGAGGCCTATCACTAACAAGGATCTCGGGCGCCCAGGTATCGTCAGGATGAAAATTGCTCCCAACTCCTGGGCCATCCGATTTTGTCTTCTTCAGCGGGGGTGTATCGGGCGATTTGGCCTCGGCTGGCCTCTTCTCGGTATCGGCCATCTTTGATATCAAGATTCAATCTTCATGGTCCTTCTCAGAGTCAGAAAGAATGTTAGTAACAGAAGCCTTAACCTTGGCCTTTTTCACACATTTTGGTTTTGGCTTTGGCTTTAGCTCAGAAAGTGGTGTGAACTGCATGGATATAACGTCGAGCAAACTGGCTAATAAGTCCTTCGCAATTGTCAGTTTGCGACCCATCACTCCGGTGCCAAAGTTGACTGCGGGTAGGGCGATGAGAGGATTTACTGGATCGTACGCTGACGAGTCGCTACCTTGGTATTTGTGGCTTCGAGTTCGGCCAACAGAAGCGTTTGGAATTTGACGACGGCGTCGGAGTTGGGATGTTGGAATGAGTTAGGCCGTATCAAAGGATGAAAGCTGCTCAACAGGATCTGGCCTTGGGGAAGAGGTAGTTGGTGGAGTGGACGCAGAAGGTGGAGTCTGGCTTCTTTTGGGAACGTCGAAGAGCGAAGATCGATATGTCGGCATGTAGTTTAGCAGAATAGGAGCCTTGTGTTTTGTGATTAGCAGGTCCAAGAGCCATTTGAGATCTCGGCTGGGTACGTAGGATTCCCGAAACAATTTGCTTGGTTGAGGAAGAACTGCAAAAACATAAAAAATACCAAGCTTCAGAACAGATACAAAAAATAGATGCATAAGTGCAAAAGAGTTACATTTGTACTAAGTTCTTACCCTCATCCTCTCTAAAAACTCCTCGGCATAAGGAAAGAGATGAAGATCATCATCAGGTGCAAATTTCCAATTGCCCGAGACAATCGGGTAGTCATATCCAACACCTTTGTTGGAGTCTAGGAGGTCGATTATGAGTTTGTATGCAGTGGATCTAGGCTTGAGGTGTTAAGTGTAACCATTGGAAGACTTGAGGCTACACATGGTGTAACAAAATTGGATGTCGGCAAAGGTGATCTGAGTGTTTTCTCGGCTTGCCAACTCGGTAATACTATTGATAACCCTGAATGAATTGACGACTAATTGCATGGGGTTGAGTTTGTAGAAGTGCAAGCCTTCTTTAAAGATGGTGTCTAAAGGGAACCGAACTCTACACTTAATAATGGAGACTATGGGGAATGGCATGTAATCCTCCCCAAGCATAATGGAGTCCTCCTTCCCAGCCAACTTAAGTTGAACGTCGGCTGGGATAAAGAACTCCTGGTGAAAATATTCTAGTTTGGTTGGGGAGTCTACCCTTCGTCTGAACATCCCCGTTACTTAGGCTTGGAGTATTTGGTAACAGAACTTGGGGAAAGGTGACTAGTGTGAGTTTGAAAACCTCGGCTAGACCCTAAAAGGCACAAGGGTGAGGATTCTGGTTTCTTAGGAAGGATTGTGTTTTAATTTTCCTAAGGCAATAATGTTCTAAATCAAACCCCAAACCTAAGTCTATGCGAATGAGCAAGATTCAAAGGCAGAATCTAGAAAATAAACAAAGGAAACAAAGAAAAAAAGATTCATAATCCAAACGAAACAGAAACACGGAGAAAAACACAGTTGTAACAAGAATAGAGCCAGGCATTCAAGAACACAGATATGATCAGCGCAGTGGTGAATATTTAGAAAATGGAAAACATCATCAAAGAAGATTTCTTAGCCATGGATGGAAATTTTATATGAATACAATAGTTCAAGAATGAAATTATTCACTGGACATTGAGAGGCAGAAAATGAGAAAGAAGAAATCGAAGACTTACAGAATGGAGCCGAAGAAATGGTCGTTGAACTCGTGTTCGCCAAAATCAAACGATGGTGTCAAACAGAGCGGAATAGTGAAAAAACCCACCGGAGATGACGAACGATGTGATTGTAGAAGCATGAGCACACAACAATGGCAATTTAATGGAGATTTTATAGAGAGAAAAAAATTTGAAAAGAGAGAGAACTGTAATTGCAAACTGAAGAGACGGAGAGAGAAGTGAGGGATTTTTGTCAAAAACATGAAAATGCGACAAGATGTATTGAAGATGCCTTGGAAGACGTTCTTGTCAGGCGGCATGGGTAGAAGTGACGCGACCTGATAGCGCGAGACACCACGTGGCCAAGATAGCCATGCCATGTCGGCTAAGGTTCCACGTGGATGAGTCATGTTGTCGAGGTGATCACGGCATTGCCGAGGTGTTTTACGATAATGTCGGAATCCTGAGGTATCTGGATAAGGGACAAGAGTCTTAGAACATGAGTGGATCTCAGTCTGGATAAGGATAGGGCTCATGAAGAGTTTATCCCTATCTAGCCGAGAATCCAAGATGAGCATTGAACCTGAGTCCAATGAAGTGAGCATTCTAGGTGATCAGGTCACTGATGGTTATAAAAGTGAGACATCTTCGTGGGTCGGAGGTAAGTTCTTTCTTGTGACTTCAAGTACTATTTGCTATTTGTAAGAGGTAAAGTTTACTGACTTGATCGTCGGAGTGCCCCTAGGTGGATGAACCATCGTGGAATTCTCATTTTCTTGATGGCAGGTAGTTGGCTTAATCTATTTTATCGGTACTCTCCAACTGAGATCTCTGTTTGGTTGTGTGGTTGGAAATCAACACCCACACACAAATATCTTTCATGACGAAAAATATAACATTAGTCATTATTATATTTTCATTTATGTAGAAAATGTGATTTTTTTTTTTAAATGAAATGATATTGTACCTTAATATTTCGATCGATATAAGAATTTTATAATCATTTTCATGATGTTTGTAGATTCATACTTATAAGTGTTTGTAAGATCACTTTCATGAAACTGTTAAGTTATATAATTTATTATGACATTTGTAAGTAATCAGTATATAACAAAAATTAATCAAAATTTTTTATTTGATGTACTTACTTTCTATATTATTGAGTTACTGCAATAATGTTTGGACATCATTTGATTTTTTTCCTTATAATTTGACTATGTGTGTATGAGGTACTTTATTTTTCTTTAACTTCACAACAGATAGGATAATTCCTGCTTCAGCTCGTCTAACTTTGCTTGGAAAGCATGTTGCAATAGATCTTCTGCAGTTTTTTTTTCACCAACTTCTTATTTTTCTTTTTGCTCACCATTATAATTTATTGTAATAAAAATACTTTGATGCGTAGGGGTTTGAGGCGATATCATATTGTTATGAATTTCAAAATCCATTTTTCCTTAATAATGTGATTTTTTCAGTGAAGGAAAAAAAAAGTAAAATTATTATCGTGATGGAGGTATTTTGTAAAGTCTTGGTTTGTTATTGAAAGTGTTTGTTATAGACACTTGTTTGTATGATATGTACGTATATGTATTGAACATAAGTTGATAGGAAAACAATACACAATTCTGTAATTTTTTCCTAACAAATATAACTATATTACTAAAGTGATATATGTTAGAAAATTAAAGTATCAAATGGTAATATAACACTACAGATTAACAATGTATGAATACAATATTATATATAAATTTATTTTTTATATATTTATATATGTAGACATTGACATATATAAGATATTACAAAACTAATATGCGAAATCTTTTATAACAATATAATACAGGTAACAATGAAAAGTTAATTATTCATAATTAAATAGTTAGTCATAATGTAGATGTTTAGTGCTACATTCTTGTGTGTATGCACAATTTTTTAATTAGATTATTAAATTCCCATAAAAAATTGAAAGGAATTTATAAATAATTTATGTAAATTAGAAATTAGTGAAGAAAGATTTTTAAAAAAAAAGAAGTTATAGTGTTTGGTTTTGTGTGTTTTTCCAAACTTTGTTTTAAATCTTTTGGTTTTCATGTTTTTTTATTTTTGACACTTTTTTTTAATAACCCTTTTTATTTTCTTTTTAGATTCATTTAATTTAATAGTTTTTATTTTTTAACTTTACTTTTAGATTTAGATTTACTTAATCTAAATACACATAAAAAATAATTTGTTGTGTACTCTTTTTGAAAAAAAATTAATAATAATAATAACAAAAAATATAATAATAAAAAATAGTACATGTTTGAATTTATAAATTTTTTTTACTAATATTTCACTGTTTTAATTCTATTTAGATTATTAGATTTTATATTTTCATGTAAAAGTATAATTTAAATATAAAATATGAAAAAATCTCAGTATCTTTAATCAAAAAAATTTAGAAAATGTGAAAAATAAAAAATTGAAAAACAAATTTAAAAAATAAGACCAATGAAAGTGGTTCTCATTTAGAATTTTGACATCTTGGTTATTAAAGTACCATGTAAAAATATTAGAGTTTATAAAATATAATTTAAACAAAAAGAAATTGTATGAAGATAAATTACGAAATTTTGACGATTTTGTTTTTATGAAATATTGTTGAAACTTGTGCGATATGACTGAACAATCTTATGACGATGTTCACATAGTGAACATGACGAATAACTTAGACTTGCCAAGATGGTAGAGTTGAACTAAGTTTGCGATGTTTCAATATGAAACATGACAAATAACTTGAACTTTCCATATTGGTAGAGTTGAACTAAGTTTGCAATGTTTCAGTATGAAACATGACGAATAACTTAGACTTGCCATATTGGTAGAATTGAACTAAGCTTACGATGTTTCGGTATGAAACACGACGAAACTGACCATAACTTGGTCAGTTTGGAAAATCGAGGAGTATGGTCCTCTCGGTACACTAAGGTTAAGCCTTAAGTTTTTCGTTTGGGTGGGCCAAACATGATGACCTCGGCCAAGAATGTCTAAGAGAGACTTAGGCGATAACCATATGATGCATCCTTAATGTGAACGTAAGTGGTATTTAGGTTCACATTAAGGGGCAGGAAGTGGAAATGAGCATAACACTTGTAAAATTTTTTGAAAAATTTTGCAAGTTGAAGTTATCTGAGATCATTGACAAGTGATACTATCCGAGATAAGTCAATCCAAGATGACAGTACTGTACTGTACTCGAAATGTAATTATCTAAAATACCCAGTTAGGTTATTAGACTTAGAAGGGTGAAGTCTTGATAGAAGACAACAAGTACAAAGTGAAGAAATAACAATTGTAAAAATTTGATGAGAAAACTTATAAGATGTTATTCGAGATGATTAGTCTGGTCAACTCCAAGGTGTGGACCTATCTGAGATATTAGGTCTGAGGTGAGGAACTAAGTAGTCAGACTTGGAAAGATCAGAAAAATTCTAAGTACGAAGAAATAAGCAAGGTAGTAAGCATAAAACAGAAAGCTTTCAAACACGATGAAGGCAAACAAAAGTTGCAAAGAACTTGTTCATTACAAAAAAATGGCAATTCGGCCCAACAAAAGAAGAAAATATTACTACTACTAAAAAGGAAAGTACAATCAGAGAAAAAAGGGGAAAAAAAAAACTCCTAAGCATTGGCATGATCCTCAGATCGTGCAGCCTCGGTAATTGGTGTTGTTTCGGCCTCGACAGACACTTGGTAAGATTTCTTGATTGCAATCTTGGCATCGATTTCCATGAGGGTTTGATCTAAAGATTTCTCGGTCAAATGGACTTCGGCATCGGAAGCATTTTTGGGAGAAGTGCTCTTGGAGACCTTTTCTCCATCCTCTTGAGTCAAGTCCAAGACTTTGTCATTAAGGGTAGGAGACTTGGCTCCAACAGTAGCCTTTAATTTCTCCTTTGTGACCTCAGTCTTAGCCTCTTTCTTGCCTTCGTGGTCCTCACCGTCAAACTCCTCATCTTCATCGTCTTCATCCTCGGACTGGTTGGGAGATGGAGGGAATGACACCTTGAGTTGGTTGATATCTCGGAGAGGCGAGTCATCAGGTACGGATAGCTCCTTGAGTGTCGCCATCTAGCCGAGGTAGTAGCCTTTGTTACAAGCTAGATTGACCTGTTATTTATACTGATTGCGCACGGTGGCTTGCCCCTCCTCAAACACCTTCTTGTCGACGCCTTTACCTCAGTCTCCTTTAAATCAAGGGCTTCTTTAAGCTTGGCCTCAGCTTCTGCTGCTTTGACCTCGGTAGCCTTGGCGTCGGCCTTGGCGGCTGTAGACATCCCATTTTTTACGGTTCTCAAGACTTGGATGTCACCGTTTGAACACTCGGTGATCATTCATGTTTGTGTTCGTCTTGAGTTCTCGGAGGTCTCGGCCACGCACCTTGCCTCAGGATCTCTCAACTCGGTTGTCTTGTGCTTGGTTGGACCAAAACACTTGTTGGGTTTTGCTTTGGAAGGTAGAGAATGGCTTGTTGGCCATCCCCACGCCTCACCGGCCATGGCTTGAGGCCATCGGCCGTGTCTTCTTTCCACCGGCCATGGGTGATGGCCGGTCGGTACTTTGTGTGGTCGGCTGACCATTTATTTGGCCGATGGACTCATTTTCTGGCCGGTACCACCTTTTTGCCTTTTTCAGGCATTATGCATGCCAGCTGTGCCAGCTGGAGTGCACGGACTTGTCCTCCATGGTGTATGGAGGAAGTTGCACCCTTTGCACCCTTTTGGTATAGCTTCTTGAGGAAGCTTGGACCATTGTCTTAGCTTCCTCAAGAAGCTTGGACCCCTATCTCAGCTTCCTCAGGAAGCCTTGGCCCCTTAGCCTTAGCTTCTTTAGGAAGCCTTGACCTTTTTGTATTAGCTTCCCTTAGAAGCTTAGCACTTTGTCTTCCTCTATAAAAGGAAGACTTCCTCCTCCTCTGAGCAGGTTTAGCAAAACCAGAGATAATACATATATATCTGATATATAAACCACTCTCTCTCTATATCTCCCTCTCTCTCTTCATTTGTATGTGTTTGAGAGTTCAAAAGTTTGTTTTGTTCTTAGTTTTGCACTAGGACACATAGTATTACACCATACTTCGGTTCTTGAGGTGTTGAGAGATTTTTCTTGGAGGTTTTGGTTGGTTTTGATCAGAAAAAGGGGCTGGACTCGCTGTTCTTCAAGTGTTCTTCAAGGGTGAGTATAGTTGCTTTATAGTCCCCATTCTTTCACTAGTTTTTAACCTATCTTGCATGCTAATTTAAGCTTTGTGTATAACTAAAAAAAGTCTTGTATTTGCATGCTTAAGATCTTTCATTAAGGTCCCTTTTGTGTTTGGGGTCGACCTCCCCCTCTTAGGCCTTGTCTGGCCCCTTTTGTGCCTTCTTTGGTTGAGCTTTGAATACTTTTGTGTATTGGCCTTCTCACCACTGAAATCCAGAGGATTTTCAGTGGTGAAGAAGAGGTTTTGAGGTCTTGCATAGTGCAGACGCGCCCGTGTGGGGGGCCCTCGCTACAGCTCGGACTCGATTTGTGTCACGGTTTTTAATCTGAACCAAAGAGTCCAAATCCGGCAAATCGTTTTGAGAAAACAGATTTTTTGAAAAGAAGTGCCAAACATGGACTGCTTTGCCAGATACAGAGTCGCCACCTAAATATTTTTTAATGGGGGAATTTAGGAAACCCTGACTCGGTGCCGAAGGCCACGTGTCTGTCATTGCCAAAGTTGCCTCGGCTCAGGAGCTTGGGTACGATTGGGGAAGGTCAGCTATGAGCACCCCCTCTCGCCCGATCCGAAAATCGGCCTCTACTAACCGTGATATCCGTTTTTGAAAACGTTATGCGTTCTTATTCCAATTATTAGCCTAGAATTACTATGTTATGCACACAGCACACAAGTATAGACTAGATCGCCTAATTTGGAAATAAGCATTGCATATCCGTTTGTCTTGAAAAACATTTTAGGATTTGCTACTCGCAAGTAGGCTAAAATACGGATTTCAACGAGTTTTTCCAACTCAGACAATCCAATCTTCACCCACAGGCATTCAAATAGTTTATCACATAAGCATCTAGCCACATGATAAGCATGCTGTTATGATGGCATTCACACGCATGCGATATGCTAAAGCGGGAAAGTACTTACATCGTACTCCGTGCCAAAACAAAGAACTCGTTAGTAATCAATGCATGATCCAAGTCCATGTTTAAATGTCTAATGCAACACATACAGGATGCATTTAGAATAGGCTCGGCTAACCTAAGCATGGCATGTGAAATGCAGTCAATTGATGCACGTATTCAATTTGGAATTGAAGTACGAATGCAGTTAGCATGATGTACCGAGCCCGGTGCATGCAATACAAATGCATGAATGCACGCATGCATAGCATAAGGTATGCTAATTTTAAATATGCCCTAGTCTACCACCATAAGCAAGTAAGTAAAAGGGAAGAAAGAAGTGGGGATTGGAAGACATGCACACACACACAAACCCACACTTATTACAGATTTGCCCTCGCTTGGAGGACCGAATAAATATTACAAATTAACTAACTCGCGAGCTAATTAATTATTACAAATTACCTAATTAGTTAACAAACTAACTAAGCTAGGAAAAACAGTAAACCGCCTCGGGAAGAGAGCTCGATGCAGTGCATGCTCGGTCCTGCTCGGAAGTGCACTGCCATGCCTAGGATGCCTCTGTTTTCCTTGATATACTCCTCTGGAGACTTTCAAAGTCTCAGGACTGCTTCTTTGGACATTGGGGGACATCACCGGCTGGATATGATTGCCACCGGCAGTGGTATGTGGCCACCGGCCATTTGTGAAGCCATCGGCAGAGGGAGGATTGCCGGTCGGCACTTAGCACTGCCGGTCGGCAGAGAGTTACTGCAGAATCTGCAAATGACAGCAACAGAGGGCAAGGCAGATCATGGCAATACCATTCAAGCAATGTATGCACCAATCATGTCCCTTATCATGTTAGTGACTCAAAGGGCCATGATCCTTGGTTCTTGGACCATCAATCGCGCATTTCAATGCGAGGTGGCCCAAGGGACCAATTCATGCATGTTGATTTCAAAATGCAATGCAAACCAACCAACAAATGAGGAACTCAACCTCAATCATGGATGGTCAAGAGGCAAAGCATGCATGCAATGCAACCTAAGCATGTTGACTAGGCATGCAATGTGGCAATGCAAACAAGCAAGCAATGAACAAGTATGCAAGCTAGTGGACATGCAAGACATAATGCAATCGAAGCATGCAAAGTGTAAGACATGTAACAACATGTAAAGAGTGGACTTGAACTAATTTGGGCAGCCCTATACTAGGCCCAAAACAGTGGCCAAAGTGCTATGAAATGAGGGCTAAATGACATGCAAACATGCATGCACACAAGGGCCAACACTTAAGCATTAAAGAGCCAATCTCGAGCACACTCAAGAGGGTGTAAACATGGACATATGGCATGCAAATTGAGCCTTGAAAACATGTAGGGAATGATACCAAATCAACCTACCAATGCAAGCTATGCATGCAACCAAGCCCAAGGACCTAAAACATGATCACATGACTAGTGAAGCAAATGACCAAATTGAATCAAAACAGTCCCAAATCATGCAAAAGTGAGCCTCAAGAATCACCTAGATGGCATCTAAATGACCTAAATTCAAAGGCATGCACAAATGCCAAAACATGGAGTATGCTACACAAGCTATCAAAGCATTAAAGAGGTGTCCAAGGCAAGCATACAAGCATGTCAAAGGAACTGAAATTATGCTACAAGCGATGCCAAATCATTAGAATAAAGCAAGTAGTGCATGCTACACACTCACACACTTAAGGCCAACAAGCCAAAATGCAAAGGGGGCATATAATACATGGCAAAGCCGACCCAAACAGATATGGACAGACCTCACACATGGCAAACTAAGCACAAAAGCTTCACAAAGCTAGGCCTAAAACATGCTCGAACAATGGTTTACAACCTAAGGCATGTTAAGGCCTAAACATGGCATTACAAGGTAGGTATGCTAAGCATGCATGGTGTACCAAAACCAAGTAAAAACAGAGGCATATTATGACATATTAAGCATAAAAAACAGCCAAGGCATGGTCAATACACACTCTAACATGATGCTCCCTCAAGAGGCCAAAAAGGGTCCCTTTCAAGGACAACAAGGAGAGGGGGTGGCCCTCCCCTTTTGGAGACTTCAAGGCACCATCTCCGCCACTGAAATCCCTCAAGATTTCAGTGGTGAAGAGGCCCAAACACCAAAGTCTCGAAACTCACTCAAAATGGCTCAAAATGGGGCCTTTCAAGGCCTAAGAGGGGTCAAACACCTCCAAACCACAAAACACCTCTAACAAACTATTTAGAGGGCCCTAAAAACAGAACTTTTGTATTATACACTAAGCACAAAAACAGTTCGAAGATGGGTAAAAATACAATGCAAAATGGGGAATAAAGGGACAAAAATCTCACCCTTGTAGCCTTTCTTCACTAATGGTGGACCAG
The DNA here is from genome assembly GCF_004153795.1 of Camellia sinensis. Classification (NCBI taxonomy): domain Eukaryota; kingdom Viridiplantae; phylum Streptophyta; class Magnoliopsida; order Ericales; family Theaceae; genus Camellia; species Camellia sinensis. The sequence continues at coordinate 1,147,129 of NW_021025866.1, forward strand.
CTGGTTCTTCAAGCTCAAAACACCCAGAACTTCAAGAACAACCTCTGGAACCTCAGTAGCCAAGGGAAGGTGAAAACACTATGTGTTTGTGTGCAATAGTAAGACACAAATGCACCTAGACACACACAAGAGGGAAAAAGGGAAGAGAATGTGTATCAAACCCTAACCCTAAAACCAGAGCTCTCCTCTGTATTTTTATCTCTAAAATGTCTAACCTAGAGCCAGAGAGGAGGGCTCCTCTTATAGAGGAGGGCTCCTCTTATAGAGGAGCCAATCTTGTAAAGCTTACAAGGTAAGCTAACAAGGAAGCCATCCCTCCATACACGTGTATGGAGGGGAACAAAATGACATACAGCTGTCTTAAAATATCTGCAAAAGCAGATGAACAGTAATCGGCTGCTCAAAATTGCCATTTTGACAAAATTGACTGCCGACCGGCATCAAAGAGTGCCGACCGACAATATATATTGCCGACGGAGACAAAAACCAGCCGGTGGCCATGGCCATGGCCGGTGGTGTGTGGGGATGCCTCACAAGGCATTTCCTGCCCTTCCAAGGCAAAACACAAGTGTTTGGTGCAAAACCAGACACTAAACAGTCGAGTTCGGAGATCCTGAGGCAAGGCGCATAGCCGAGACCTCCGGGAACTCCAAATGAACACAAACATGGATGATCACCGGGTGTTCAAACGATGACGTCCAAGTCTAGAGGATGGTCAAAAATGGGGTGTCTACACATAGGGGAGGGAAACCCCTCTCCCTTGGTCTCTCATTTGTTCATGTTTTTGGCTCATAAGGGTAGTATGCATGCTTAGTTGTTTTTGGCTCCATTTCAGAGGTTTTTAGATGTTATTTGGTCATATTATATCACTGTTTTTGGTCGGATTGATGGTCCATCTCATGCATTATATGCTTGCCTTATAATCTCATGTTTTGGCCTAATATGTATTATGTTATGAGATGACATTCTAGCATGATTTTGGTTTGGTTCCAAGAAGGTTTTAGCATTATTTTTCCATGCTTAAGGTCTGTTGGGTACTAATTTGGCCATGCTTGCCATGATTTGTGTAGCCTCTTTGCATTTTGGCTTGTGAGCCTTGAGTGTGTGAGTTATTAGCATGCTTTAGTTGGGTTGTTTCAGTGATCTAGAATCACTTCTCATGCTATTTCAGTCCATAATCCATGCTTGTATGCTTGCATCTATCATCCATTTCATGCCTTGAAGAGTTGTTCTTTTATGCCTTGAAATGGGCCTTGGTGTACGCCTTTTTGTTTAAGACCTTGGACTGCCATGTCAGTGGGTTTTGGGGCGTATTTTGATGCATTGAAACTCTGTTTTTGGTTGCATAATCCATGCCATGTGTCGTCACGATAGTTGTAGTGGAATACCCCCCTTGTTGGCCTCAAGTTTTGGGTCCTATTGCATGCCCCGTTTGCATGTTTTGTTTGACTTGGCATCATCCCCTTTGCATGTATTTTAGAGCTTAATATGTTGGTTGAAATGCCCATGTTTGCCTCTTTTAAGTATGTTTAGAGTTGCCTCTTTTATGCTTTAAGTGATGGGCCTTGGTGCATTCATGCGTGCATATGTGATTTGTGCTCTTGTTATGCCACTTTGGCCACTGTTTTGGGATGGGTTCAGGCCTTGCCATCTCGGTTTAAGTCCATCTTTGTACATAATCGCATGTTTGATGTGTTGCATTGCTTTGGTATCATGCTTGCATTGTATCATGTCTGCACATTTGCATATTGTTTAACTAGTTGCATTTCATATCCTAGCTTGCATGATAGATTGCATGGCATTGCATTTTGCATGTTTGGCACATTGCATTTGGCATGTACATTACCATAGTCCCATATGGCATACTTGAGCTACTTCGCATGTTCGAGCCATGTTGCATACATGCATTACATTTTGCTTGGTTTGGGGTGTCAAACCAAGCAAGAGGGGTGAGGTGTGTTCGTACTCCAAGTGACGAAACACGTCTCAACCCTCGGTCGCCGATGCCCTTGATCTCAACATGATAGGGCATGAGGCATTCATTTGTTTTGTCGCATGCATTTACGTTGATTTGCAAGCTTGGTGCCTTTGGCCATCATGCATCGAAATGCGTGATTGGTGGCCCGAGGACCTAGGGCCACACTCTCTTGAGTCCATAACATGATTGGGAGAGTGACCATGCGCACATTGCTTTGAAATTTCCATGCCATGCACTGTCTGTCCTCTGTTGCTGTCAAAACAAGGTTCTGCAGGAAGGAATGGCCGGCCGGCCACTTACAGTGCTGACCGGCTACCAAAGTCCAGCCAATGGTTCAATTTTTGGCCGATGGCCACATTCTCATAGCCGGTAATTCTCTATCATGGCCGGTGGCATCCCACAACACACAGGGAGTTATTCAGAAGGCTCCTGGACACTTTCATAATTTTCAGAGGAGTAAGGCAGTGTAAACAGAGGCAACAGTGGCATGGTATCGAGTTTCCGAGCAAGGCGAGTCAAGCATGCATCATCCACGCATTCCGAGGCAGAGCTGCGGCGGTCTCTTTAGTTTTATATTTAGGTTTTTTTTTTTTTGCAATTAATTTGTTAATTAATTAGAAGTTTTGTAATAATTAATTAGCTAGGATAGTTAATTCATTATTCGGCCTGTATTATTATTTCGGACCCTCCGAGCGAGGGCAATTGTGTAATAAATGTGCGTGCGTGTGTGCGTGTCTTCCAACCCCATTTCTTTCTCCCTTTTACTTACCTGCTTTCAATGGTTAGTATTAGGGCATATTTAAATTAGCATACCTTATGCTATGCACGCGTGCACCCATACATTTGTCTTGCATGCACCGGGCTCGGCGCATCATACTAACTGCATTGTATTTTAATTCCAAGTTGAATATGTGTTAGCTGTAGCATCATCATATGTCATCTGAGAATAGCCGAGCCTATCTTAGTTGCATTCTGTATGTGTTGCATTAGGAATTTCTGTATAAGTTAGGATCATGCATGAATTTCTAACATAGTTTCTGTTTTGGCTCGGAGTACTAGGTAAGCTTTTATGCTTTAGCATCTTGCATACGTGTGAGTGTTGCCATGACAGCATGCTTACCATGAGGCTACTTGCTTATGTGATATAACTGCTTGAATGCCTGTGAAATTCCCTAAAATAAAATATTTAGGTGGCGACTCTGTATCTGGCAAAATAGTCCATGTTTGGCACTTCTTTCAAAAAAATCTATTTTCAAAAACGATTTGCCGGATTTGGACTCTTTGGTGATTTATCAATCTCACATCACACATTGTGAGATCAGATTAAGAACCGTGACAATTTGAGTCCGAACTATAGCGAGCCCAATATGAACAGAACGGGATTTCCCTCCCGGGACGTTCGGGGACGTCTACAGCGGCTTTGACAGTGGCCTCAGCGACTTCAACAGTGGCTTCAGCGGCTTCGGCTTTATCCTCGGCTTTGTTCTAAACATTTTTGGCAGCTTTTGTTTTGTCCAACAGGCTCCAAATGGGGGTCTCAGCCTTGTTGAGCGAAGTAAGGAGATGTGTGGCTTCCTGTGTCTTCTTGACGAGGTCCTTTTTCGCCATCTCGGTCTTGATTGCGTGGGAGTGGGCATGTTGGATGGCCTGTAAGAAAAGGAACAATTAGAAAAATTGGCTAAGGAAAGGAATTGAAAAGTGAAGATAGTAAAGAAAAAGTTAAGAGACTTACCAAGACTGAGCGCCGCATCATCATAGCAAAGTTTTCGTATTGATTGAAGTCGACCATATGATTCACATCGGCCAGCAGAAGCACTGCCGTAGATAACGCAACACCGACTTCCAAACTTTCAACATCATTATAATTGGCCTTAAGAGGCCTATCACTAACAAGGATCTCGGGTGCCCAGGTATCGTCAGGATGAAAATTGCTCCCAACTCCTGGGCCATCCGATTTTGTCTTCTTCAGCGGGGGTGTATCGGGCGATTTGGCCTCGGCTGGCGTCTTCTCGGTATCGGCCAGCTTTGATATCAAGATTCAATCTTCATGGTCCTTCTCAGAGTCAGAAAGAATGTTAGTAACAGAAGCCTTAGCCTTGGCCTTTTTCACACATTTTGGTTTTGGCTTTGGTTTTAGCTCAGAAAGTGGTGTGAACTGCATGGATATAACGTCGAGCAAATTGGCTAATTAGTCCTTCGCAATTGTCAGTTTACAACCCATCACTCTGGTGCCAAAGTTGATTGCGGTTAGGGCGATGAGAGGATTTGCTGGATCGTACGCTGACGAGTCGCTACCTTGGTATTTGTGGCTTCGAGTTCGGCCAGCAGAAGCGTTTGGAATTTGACGACGGCGTCGGCGTTGGGATGTTGGAATGAGTTAGGCCATATCAAAGGATGAAAGCTGCTCAACGGGATCTGGCCTTGGGGAAGAGGCAGTTGGTGGAGTGGATGCAGAAGGTGGAGTTTGGCTTCTTTTGGGAACATCGAAGAGCGAAGATCGATACGTCGGCATGTAGTTTAGCAGAATAGGAGCCTTGCGTTTTGTGATTAGCAGGTCCAAGAGCCATTTGAGATCTCGGCTGGGTACGTAGGATTCCCGAAACAATTTGCTTGGTTGAGGAAGAACTGCAAAAACATAAAAAATACCAAGCTTCAGAACAGATACAAAAAATAGATGCATAAGTGCAAAAGAATTACATTTGTACTAAGTTCTTACCTTCATCCTCTCTAAAAACTCCTGGGCATAAGGAAAGAGATGAAGATCATCATCAGGTGCAAATTTTCAATTGCCCGAGACAATCGGGTAGTCATATCCAACACCTTTGTTGGAGTCTAGGAGGTCGATTATGAGTTTGTATGTAGTGGATCTAGGCTTGAGGTGTTAAGTGTAACCATTGGAAGACTTAAGGCTACACATGGTGTAACAAAATTGGATGTCGGCAAAGGTGATCCGAGTGTTTTCTCGGCTTGCCAACTCGGTAATACTATTGATAACCCTGAATGAATTGACGGCTAATTGCATGGGGTTGAGTTTGTAGAAGTGTAAGCCTTCTTTGAAGATGGTGTCTAAAGGGAACCGAACTCTACACTTAATAATGGAGACTATGGGGAATGGCATGTAATCCTCCCCAAGCATAATGGAGTCCTCCTTCCCAGCCAACTTAAGTTGAACGTCGGCTGGGATAAAGAACTCCTGGTGAAAATATTCTAGTTTGGTTGGGGAGTCTACCCTTCGTCTGAACATCCCCGTTACTTAGGCTTGGAGTATTTGGTAACAGAACTTGGGGAAAGGTGACTAGTGTGAGTTTGAAAACCTCGGCTAGACCCTAAAAGGCACAAGGGTGAGGATTCTGGTTTCTTAGGAAGGATTGTGTTTTAATTTTCCTAAGGCAATAATGTTTTAAATCAAACCCCAAACCTAAGTCTATGCGAATGAGCAAGATTCAAAGGCAGAATCTAGAAAATAAACAAAGGAAACAAAGAAAACAAGATTCATAATCCAAACGAAACAGAAACACGGAGAAAAACACAGTTGTAACAAGAATTGAGCCAGGCATTCAAGAACACAGATATGATCAGCGCAGTGGTGAATATTCAGAAAATGGAAAACATCATCAAAGAAGATTTTTTAGCCATGGATGGAAATTCTATATGAATACAATAGTTCAGGAATGAAATTATTCACTGGACATTGAGAGGCAGAAAATGAGAAAGAAGAAATCGAAGACTTACAGAATGGAGCCGAAGAAATGGTCGTTGAACTCGTGTTCGCCAAAATCAAACGATGATGTCAAACAGAGCGGAATAGTGAAAAAACCCACCAGAGATGACGAATGGAGTGCTTGTAGAAGCGTGAGCACACAACAATGGCAATTTAATGGAGATTTTATAGAGAGAAAAAATTTGAAAAGAGAGAGAACTGTAATTGCAAACTGAAGAGACGGAGAGAGAAGTGAGGGATTTTTGTCAAAAACATGAAAATGCGGCAAGATGTATTGAAGATGCCTTGGAAAACGTTCTTGTCAGGCGGCATGGGTAGAAGTGACGCGACCTGATAGCGCGAGACACCACGTGGCCAAGATAGCCATGCCATGTCGGCTAAGGTTCCACGTGGATGAGTCAAGTTGTCGAGGTGATCACGGCATTGCCGAGGTGTTTTACGATAATGTCGGAATCCTGAGGTATCTGGATAAGGGACAAGAGTCTTAGAACATGAGTGGATCTCAGTCTGGATAAGGATATGGCTCATGAAGAGTTTATCTTTATCTAGCCGAGAATCCAAGATGAGCATTGAACCTGAGTCCAATGAAGTGAGCATTCTAGGTGATCAGGTCACTGATGGTTATAAAAGTGAGACATCTTCGTGGGTCGAAGGTAAGTTCTTTCTTGTGACTTCAAGTATTATTTGCTATTTGTAAGAGGTAAAGTTTACTGACTTGATCGTCGGAGTGCCCCTAGGTGGATGAACCATCGTGGAATTCTCATTTTCTTGATGGCAGGTAGTTGGCTTAATCTATTCTGTCGGTACTCTCCAACTGAGATCTCTGTTTGGTTGTGTGGTTGGAAATCAACACCCACACACAAATATCTTTCATGACGAAAAATATAACATTAGTCATTATTATATTTTCATTTATGTAGAAAATGTGATTTTTTTTTAAATGAAATGATATTATACCTTAATATTTCGATCAATATAAGAATTTTATAATCATTTTCAGGATGTTTGTAGATCCATACTTATAAGTGTTTGTAAGGTCACTTTTATGAAACTGTTACGTTATATAATTTATTATGACATCTGTAAGTAATCAGTATATAACAAAAATTAATCAAAATTTTTTATTTGATGTACTTACTTTCTATATTATTGAGTTACTGCAATAATGTTTGGACATCATTTGATTTTTTTCCTTATAATTTGACTATGTGTGTACGAGGTACTTTATTTTTCTTTAACTTCACAACAGATAGGATACCTTAATATTTCGATCAATATAAGAATTTTATAATCATTTTCATAATGTTTGTAGATCCATACTTATAAGTGTTTGTAAGGTCACTTTCATGAAACTGTTAAGTTATATAATTTATTATGACATCTGTAAGTAATCAGTATATAACAAAAATTAATCAAAATTTTTTATTTGATGTACTTACTTTCTATATTATTGAGTTACTGCAATAATGTTTGGACATCATTTGATTTTTTTCCTTATAATTTGACTATGTGTGTACGAGGTACTTTATTTTTCTTTAACTTCACAACAGATAGGATAATTCCTGCTTCAGCTCGTCTAACTTTGCTTGGAAAACATGTTGCAATAGATCTTCTGCAGTTTTTGTTTCACCAACTTCTTATTTTTCTTTTTGCTCACCATTATAATTTATTGTAATAAAAATATTTTGATGCGTAGGGGTTTGAGGCGATATCATATTGTTATGAATTTCAAAATCCATTTTTCCTTAATAATGTGATTTTTTCAGTGAAGGAAAAAAAAGTAAAATTATTGTCATGATGGAGGTATTTTGTAAAGTCTTGGTTTGTTATTGAAAGTGTTTGTTATAGACACTTGTTTGTATGATATGTACGTATATGTATTGAACATAAGTTGATGGGAAAACAATACACAATTCTGTAATTTTTTCCTAACAAATATAACTATATTACTAAAGTGATATATGTTAGAAAATTAAAGTATCAAATGGTAATATAACACTACAGATTAACAATGTATGAATACAATATTATATATAAATTTATTTTTTATATATTTATATATGTAGACATTGACATATATAAGATATTACAAAACTAATATGCGAAATCTTTTATAACAATATAATACAGGTAACAATGAAAAGTTAATTATTCATAATTAAATAGTTAGTCATAATGTAGATGTTTAGTGCTACATTCTTGTGTGTATGCACAATTTTTTAATTAGATTATTAAATTCCCATAAAAAATTGAAAGGAATTTATAAATAATTTATGTAAATTAGAAATTAGTGAAGAAAGATTTTAAAAAAAAAAGAAGTTTATAGTGTTTGGTTTTGTGTGTTTTTCCAAACTTTTGTTTTAAATCTTTTGGTTTTCATGTTTTTTTGTTTTTGACACTTTTTTTTAATAACCCTTTTTATTTTCTTTTTAGATTCATTTAATTTAATAGTTTTTATTTTTTAACTTTACTTTTAGATTTAGATTTACTTAATCTAAATACACATAAAAAATAATTTGTTGTGTACTCTTTTTGAAAAAAAATTAATAATAATAATAACAAAAAATATAATAATAAAAAATAGTACATGTTTGAATTTATAAATTTTTTTTACTAATATTTCACTGTTTTAATTCTATTTAGATTATTAGATTTTATATTTTCATGTAAAAGTATAATTTAAATATAAAATATGAAAAAATCTCAGTATCTTTAATCAAAAAAATTTAGAAAATGTGAAAAATAAAAAATTGAAAAACAAATTTAAAAAATAAGACCAATGAAAGTGGTTCTCATTTAGAATTTTGACATCTTGGTTATTAAAGTACCATGTAAAAATATTAAAGTTTATAAAATATAATTTAAACAAAAAGAAATTGTATGAAGATAAATTACGAAATTTTGAGATGCAACACAAATCTCTGCTTTAAAAACGTATTTGCTTCTATTTAGATTCAAATGAGTGCACACAACTTTAAGATTAAACTAAAATTATTCACAGTGATTTGATCAATGATGGACAATTGTATTATGTATATCAGTATAGAAGCAAACACAAGAAATAATAAAGAGTAATTATTTTTGTTCTTCAATCTCATCAATGTAAAGCATAGGAAGACGGTTTTTTTTTTTTATAAGAAGGGAGACGGTTTATTTATATTTATATAGGACTTTTGGATGTAGATATATCATTTTTGAATATTCAACTCCAAAAATAAAAAAGTAGTTGATTTATATAAGACTGTCACGACTTTTAGAAAATATAATAGATTTGATAAGTTAAAATTGAAATTTAAAAAAAAAATAAAAAAACATAATAGATTCTTTATACTTTTATAATTGCAGTAGATAATACGACCAATTAATGAAAGTACATTTTGTTTCCAGTAAAAACTTCATGCACACATAGAGCACGTGGGTCTTATTTTGAAAAAAAATGACAAACAGATATATGTCAAAGAATAATGTTTGGGACCCCCTTTTGGGGGTCACCTCCTCACCCCCTTTGTCACGTGGCGGGTGGTGATTGGAGGAGCAGGAAAAAAAAGAAAAAAAAAAAAAAAAAGAAAAAAAAAAAAGTAACCAATGAGAGAGAGGGGGGGTCAAAGGGGGTGGAGGGAAAAGGGGAAATGAATCATTGTTGTATGTCAAAAATGAATATTACACCTTATTTTTCTAAAGATTATGCGATGATGGTATTGAAGCAGTACTTCACATTTTTTATTACATGACACTTGTCATGTTCTTTCTTAAAATAACACTAATATGCTAATTTCACGGTTTTAACGATTAAAAAATAGTATAAAATACTACATGAATTTGCCTTTTTAAGTACACTAGATAATTTTGCATCGATTAACTTATAATGCAGAGCACCAATTCATAATAGGATCTCAGTCTCAATAATAAATAAAAAGTAATTCACGTTGTTGTCTTTACATAATTATTATAAATAATTACAAGTGCGGGCAACTGACTTTGACAATGTTCTATACTTACAACTACTACAATAGCCCAATAACCCAGACAAAAACTAGCCTCACATCCTCAGTCAGTCACTCTCATTGCATTAATGAGAACGACCCTAACCAACCATTCATGTCTAATCTTCGTTAGGATAATATTATAATATTATCTTAACACGCTGAATCAAGAAGTATATTAACTCATTGCTGTCGGTGGTTTTCATTTGTTTTTCTATCTTGTTTCTATGATTAGGGACTGTTAGGCTTTTGATTTTTTTTTTTTATGCTGTGTTTAGTTGGGAGATTTGGAGAGAAATTTAAAAAAAGAAATGAAAAAGGTAGGTAAAATGTGAATAAAGTATATCTATATTTCATCTAGGTTCACACATCTTTTTCCTTTCCCTTTCTAAATCCTTCATCAAATCCCCCAACCAAACACAATATTAATCTTGTTTGCTTGATTGATTCCTCACCAATCATTTCAGTTTAGTGATTGCATATGATTGCATTTACCTTTCGATGTCAATATAATTAGTACCGTTAAATATTATTGTGATACTTTGTACACTATTCTTCTTTATTGATATATATATATATATATATTTATTCTTGTATTTTGATCTCCATTAATAAAGAATTTTCTTTTATTGATAAAAAAAAATGACATTGACATTGCTTCCACTCTTTCTGTCTTTCCTCTATATAAACACCTCATTGGCTGAGCTTGGACACAAGTTTCAGAGATAAGAGGAAGTAAAGGTCTCTCTCTCCCTATCTCTCAAAGTTCTTAGAGGGGTGTGGACAGTGACGGAGCCAGGAAAATAAATTAGAGAAGGTACTTATTAATTATAATATTAAAAATATTTACAAAAATATTTCACATAAATATTTACGATTGACTTCAAGAAATATAAAAAAATAAAAAATAAAAAATAATCAATGTGTTTGATTTGAGTTTTTTGAATTAAGTTTTTTGAAAATTGAATTTTTTATTTTTATTTTATTTTTTTATTTTTAGTGAATATTTTTAAAATTTTAAGCAATTTTTTTTACTTTTTTAGATACATGATGTATCTAAAAAAAATAAAATGTTTGTGAAAAAATATTTAAAAAAATTAATAAATACATAAAAATACTAAAAATGTATTACTTTTTGTATTTTTTTATATTTTTGGTCTTTAGTAAATTTTTTTAAAAAATTTTTTGTAAAAATTATACTTTTTAAGTGTATTTATGTTAGGTATGTCTAAAAATTAAAAAAATTCCTTAAAATATTAAAAAAATTCAGTAAAAATAAAAAAAAATACGAAAAATAAAAAAGTAGAATTTTTTGAAAGTGTTTTTAGAAAACTCAAATCAAACAAATTGAATATGTTATTTGTAATTAGTGTACCATGGACAATATTAAAAAAAGTCATGGATATATAATTTTAAATTAAATTATATAATGACAAAGTAATTTTTTATACAAAACATGCCTAAAAATTCAATATAATAATTATAGCACGTCATCATTGATATGTAATATTACCAACCAATAGTAAAAAAACATATGGATGATGACCCCTATATATTAAATGTAACTAACAATTTAATAAATTCTATATTTTCATTGAGATTAGTTATGTTTGCATGTCAATAATGATAGAAATCACCATTATATTAAAATTTTCATAGATAATAATATCGTAGTCTCTTTATTTTCAATCAAAACAATCATTATTGTTCTTATAATTTTAAAAATATCATTGAAATTTCACTCTAAATAATATTTTTATAAATTTTTTTATATAAATATTTTCTTTATGTTTGTATAAAAAAAAAAAAAAATTCCAAAACTCAGGGAGGACACGTGACCCCCCTGGCCCCTTCTTCCCTCCGCCCCTGGGTGTGGGGTGGGAGGACTGTTTTATTTTGTTCTATTTTATCATTTCATTTTGGGTAAATTATACAAATAGTCCTTATAGTTTACACGATGTGTTAATTTGGTCCCTGTTGTTTCAATTTGCTCGATTTTGCCTCTTAATTTAACGGATGGTGTCAATTTAGTCTAATAAATAACGGTTGTTAAGTTTGGTAGATGGAAAGTCAAACTATGTGTCAATTTGGTCCCAATAGTTTATACAATGTGTCAATTTGGTCTCTGTGAAAATCAAGCAAATTAAAATGACAGGGATCAAATTAACACATTGTGTAAAATACAGAGACCAAATTGACACATAGTTTGACTTTCCGTCTACCAAACTTGACAACCGTTACTTATTGGATTAAAATGATACAATCTGTTAAATTAATCAGCAAAATCAAGTAAATAGGAGTCAAATTAACACATTATGTAAACTACATGGACCATTTGCATAATTTACCCTTTCATTTTTGTCTAGTATATGTATATTTTATTTTTGGATTAATTTAAGTTATTCTTTGAATATACATTTAATTGATCATATCCTTAATTTGTTTAGGTCTTGGAGAATCAATTCAAGAAAGGATATGTAAAAATATTGCTTTGGTAAGGTGCTCCCACACAGATATTACCTACACCTTGGAGATAGCGAACTGGGCAGCTGATTTGCCTGAAGACAATGATGCCGTCATGCCTGTGTGGGATCAAGGTGGAAGATATTGGGAGCTTCGGATAACAATAAGGGCAGATCAAAGAAAGGCCTTGAAACCAAAAGAATGGCTTGATTTAGCAAAGGCTAATGAACTGGAGGCTGATGAAACAATGAGGTTTTATTATACACTTTCGCGCAATTCATACTCTGGAATTTGAAGGCCACAACCGTGTCCCGGTTCTGCAGCTTCTTCCTCCTAACTAAGAGACACTACTGAAAAAATGAGTTTTGGCGATGTTTATTTAATGACGTTTTATTAAACATCACATTTTATAATATTTAACGACGTTTCTTTAATGTCGCTGTTTTAAAAAATCAAAACGACACTGTTTCAAGCATTTAAAAGCGCCTTCGAATGTCCTCTTTCTCTCTCCCTTAAATGGGCAACCCTCTGAAGCCCTAATCTCTCTCACTTACTCATTTTGTAGAATCTCTTACTCAGTCTCTCGTTCGTTCTCTCTCTTTCTCTAAACCCTCTCAATGGATTGATTCATCTCTCGCTGATTCATCTCCGAATGATACAATCTCAGTGATTTATCTTGGCGATTTTGATTTCGAAGTTCTCTCTCGATTTCGATTTCAAAATTTATGTTTCGGTGATTCTCTCTCTCAATTTCAAAGTCTATTTTGAATCTGAGAATAATTGTTGAAGCTCTTTGTAAACCCGTATTTGGAATCCTCATGCCTTCAAATCTCATCTCTCTCAACCCTCTCTAAACCGTTATCATTCTCACAGATTCATCTTTGAGATTCAGAGCGATTTCGATTTTGATTTCGAAGCTCCACCGCCACCACCATCTACACCGGCTCGGTTTCTCTGATTTCGATTTCGATTTTGATTTCGAAGCTACACCGCCACCACCATCTGTACCAGCGAGGTATCGATTTCTCTGTCTCTCTCAAGCTCTTCCTTCCCGTCTCTCTCGATTTGGTTATTGAAATTGTAAGCAAGAAACTACAAGTTGATTTGTGGCTAAACAAATCATTTTCTTCTTTTCTTCACTCTCTGCTTCGTTGAACTAGATTTAAGTCTTTGCTTCAAGTCCGGATGTGAATGAGAGAGAGAGAGAGAGTTGAAAAAGTTGAAAGATCTCTTAATACACTTGCCCATTTACAATCCCATATATACAGTCACTTTGCTTTTTCCAGATTCTCTTTAGCTTGAGGTATAGATCTCTAATCTCTTCACTTTCTATACCTTCAAATCTTTTGTGTATGTATATTTGGATTTATTTGTGTATATTACATGTTTGTTTATATGCCAAGCTCAAGTTGAAGTTCTCTCTTTCTTGTTCTCTGTTAGATTTCTATTTCTTCCACCATGTCGCCCAGGAGACTGATGCCTATGCTCTCTGGACAAAGTTAGAAGGCATGTACCAGTCGAAGACTGCTCGGAACAAAGCTCTCCCGATGAGAAGACTTGTGAATTTGAAGTTGAAAGGCGGTATCTCTGTTGCTGAACACACCAGTGAGTTTCAAAATTTGGTGAACCAACTAACAACTGTCAAAATGGAGTTAGATGATGAGATGCAGGCCCTATTGCTGCTCAGTTCTTTGCCAGACAGTTGGGAGACATTGGTGGTGTCCCTCAGCAACTTTTCCCCAGAAGGGAAACTGACCATGAGCATGGTTACAGATGCTTTATTTAGTGAAGAGGCAAGAAAGAAAGAAATGGGTGGAGATCAATCTCATGCCCTCATCATAGAAAATAAAAGCAGAGATAGAGGCAGGGACAAGAGAAGAAGCAAAAGTAGAGGACACAACAGAGAAAGATCTCAAGACAGAGGGAAATCCAGAGAAGGTACGAGCCGGCCAAAGTTCAAATGTTACCATTGTGGCCAGAAGGGTCACATAAAGAAGTATTGCTATGCCTTGAAGGGAGAACAACAACAAGGCAATAGACAGCCAAAGACCGAAGATGGGACCACTGTAGTTACTATCTCAGAGGATATTGCATTATTCTCTGTTGAAGAAGAAGAATGCCTCCATATGTCAGACAACGACACCGAGTGGGTGGTAGATACAGCAGCTTCCTACCACGCTACATCCCAGAAGGAGTTCTTCAGTACGTACCAAGCTGGAGATTTTGGTACAGTGAAAATGGGTAACTCCAGCTTTTCAAAAATTGTGGGAATTGGTGATGTTCATATCCAAACCAAAGTTGGGTGCACGATGGTGTTGAAAGATGTCAGGCATGTTCCCGATTTACGCCTGAATCTTATTTCAGGGATAACCTTAGATCGACAAGGCTATGAGAACTACTTTGGCAAAGGCATATGGAAGTTGAAAAAGGGATCTCTCGTGGTAGCCAAAGAACAGGCAATTGGCACACTATACAAGACTCATGTGGAGGTGAATTCAAATAGCCTCAACGCAGCAGAAGATGAGACGTCACCAAATTTGTGGCACAAAAGGCTGGGTCACATGAGTGAGAAAGGGTTACAGATTTTGGCAAAGAAGTCACTTATTCCCTTTGCCAAAGATGCAAAATTAAATCATTGTGACAACTGCTTGTTTGGGGAGCATCATAGAGTCGCTTTCCATTCATCATCCAGAAGACAATCAGAGTTGTTGAGCAGAGTATACTCTGATGTTTGCGGTCCCATTGAAGTGGAATCTTTGGGTGGTAGAAAATACTTTCTGACGTTCATTGATGATGCATCACGGAAGGTATGGGTTTATGTCTTAAAGACCAAAGTTGAGGTGTTCCAGCATTTTCAGACATTCCATGTTATGGTGGAAAGGGAGACTGGAAAGAAGCTGAAATGTCTCCGAACAGACAATGGAGGCGAGTACACGTCAAAGGAATTTAAAGCCTACTGTGCTACTCACGGCATCCGGCATGAGAAGACTATTCCTGGAACCCCACAACACACTGGTGTAGCCGAGAGAATGAACCGAACCATTGTGGAGAAGGTCAGATGTATGCTCAAAATGGCAAAGCTACCAAAGCCATTTTGGGGAGAAGCTGTTCTTGTTGCTTACTATTTGATCAACAGATCGCCATCAGTTCCACTGAATTTTCAGATTCCAGAAGAAGTATGGTCTGGAAGGGAGATCTCTTACTCTCACTTGAGAGTGTTTGGGTGCAAAGAATTTGCACATGTATCCAAGGAGCATAGACAGAAACTGGATGACAAAGCCACTCCATGCATCTTTATTGGCTATGGAGATGAAGAATTTGGATACAGATTGTGGGATCCAAAACACAAAAAGGTCATTCGAAGCCAAGATGTGGTGTTTCAAGAAGGCCAGACCTTCGAAGACTTTGGGCAACCAGCCAAACCCAAAGTTGATGATGTTTTAGAAATTATTCCAAACCCTGCACCATCACAGCATGCCACTGATGAAGAAGAGTTACCGCAGCATGCAGTCAATGATATAGAGTTGCAGGATGGATTTCTAGAAGAAGAAGATCCAGAAGCAGAGGGTGTTGAGCAGGGGGAGCCACAACTCCCTCTACCAGAGACTGTTGGTCCACAGTTACGAAGATCAACAAGAGAATTTAAGCCGTCAACCAAATACCCTACTTCTGAATATATTTTGCTTACCGATGAGGGGGAGCCAGAAAGTTTTCAAGAAGCTCAAAATCATAAGGAGAAGAGTAGCTGGCAGCAAGCTATGCAAGAAGAGATGCAATCCTTGCAGAAGAATCAGACTTATGATTTGGTGAAACTTCCCCAGGGTCGAAAAACATTACAGAACAAATGGGTGTTCAAGTTGAAGAAAGATGGCAGCGGAAAGCTAGTCAAGTATAAGGCTCGATTGGTTGTCAAAGGTTTTGGGCAGAAGAAAGGTATTGATTTTGATGAAATCTTCTCGCCAGTTGTGAAAATGACATCCATTCGAGTAGTTTTGGGACTAGCAGCTAGTTTGAATTTGGAACTTGAACAAATGGATGTGAAGACAGCATTTCTCCATGGTGATCTGAAGGAAGAAATTTACATGGAGCAGCCAGAAGGTTTTGAAGTCAAAGAGAAAGAAAACTTAGTCTGCAGATTGAAGAAGAGTCTCTACGGCCTCAAACAAGCGCCGAGACAGTGGTACAAGAAGTTTGACTCATTCATGGTAGGTCATGAGTACAAGAGAACTGCTGCAGACCAGTGTGTTTATGTCAGGACATTTCCCGGTGGAAACTTTATCATACTTCTGCTCTATGTTGATGACATGTTTGATCGTTGGACAAGATGCCACAACAATCAGATCACTGAAGAAGGAGTTATTACATTCCTTTGACATGAAGGACCTAGGCCCTGCACAGCAAATTTTGGGCATGAATATTGTTCGTGACAGGAAAGCCAAGAAGTTGTGGCTGTCACAGGAGAAGTACGTTGAACGAGTGATTGAGAAGTTCAACATGAAAGATGCCAAGCCAGTCAGTACTCCGCTGGCTAATCATTTCAAGCTAAGCAAGAATTCTTGTCCCTCCTCTATGAAGGAAAGACAAGAGATGGAGGCGATTCCCTACTCATCCGCTGTAGGGAGTTTGATGTATGCAATGGTGTCCACCCGACCAGATATTGCTCATGCGGTTGGAGTTGTAAGCAGATTCCTTTCCAATCCAGGAAAAGAGCATTGGGAAGCAGTCAAGTGGATTCTGAGGTACCTTAAGGGTACAGCAAAAATGTGTTTGTGCTTTAGAGATGCTAAACCAGTCTTGGAAGGCTATACTGATTCAGATATGGCAGGCGATCTTGATGGTAGGAAATCTACATTAGGATTTCTGTTCACCTTCGCAGGGGGAGCTGTGTCTTGGCAATCCAAGCTGCAGAAGTGTGTTGCTTTATCCACAACTGAGGCAGAGTATATTGCCACAGCGGAAGCCGGGAAAGAAATGTTGTGGTTGAAACGGTTTCTCCAAGAGTTGGGATTAAAGCAAGAAAAGTTCACGGTACATTGTGATAGTCAGAGTGCCATAGACCTGAGCAAGAATTCGATGTACCATTCTCGCACAAAGCACATTGATGTTCGGTATCATTGGATACGCGAAGTGATGGACAAGCAGTTATTGGAACTGATCAAGATCCACACAGATAAGAATCCTTCTGACATGATGACCAAGGGTGTTACTAGAGACAAACTGGAAGTTTGCAAGCATCTGATCGAGATGGACTTCAAGTGAGAAGTCAGTTGTCCATGTGGGCGTGGAGGGGGAGAATTGTTGGCTCCATCCACTACCCACATGGTAAGGAGCCCACTATCCACATGGTGTGGGTGGCACCATGTGGTAAAAGAAGCTGGTGGAGGGCAACACCAACTCACTAAAGGAAGATAGTGAGGGTGGCACCACCTTGGCCAATTATGGCTATCACTTCACCTAATCCTCCTCTCTTGGTTATAAATTGAGATGAGTGAGGAGGGGTTTGACATATCAGCAATTGGAGAGGGAGAGCTGTGAGTTGAGTGAGTTTCATCTCCTCCTCTGTATTTGTATTTTGCTCAATTTTAGTGAAAATTCTCATTTCTGTCCGTGGATGTAGGCATTGGGCCGAACTACGTAAATATTGTGTTCTCTGTGTGTGTGAGATAATTTTTCTGGGTGTGTTTGATCCTAACAATTTGAAGGCCACAACCGTGTCCCGGTTCTGCAGCTTTTTCCTCCTAACTAAGAGACACTACTGAAAAAATGAGTTTTGGCGACGTTTATTTAATGACGTTTTATTAAACATCACATTTTATAATATTTAACGACGTTTTTTTAATGTCGCTGTTTTAAAAAATCAAAACGACACTGTTTCAAGCATTTAAAAGCGCCTTCGAATGTCCTCTTTCTCTCTCCCTTAAATGGGCAATCCTCTGAAGCCCTAATCTCTCTCACTTACTCATTTTGTAGCCCTTATCTCTTACTCAGTCTCTCGTTCGTTCTCTCTCTTTCTCTAAACCCTCTCAATAGATTGATTCATCTCTCGCTGATTCATCTCAGAATGATACAATCTCGGTGATTTATCTTGGCGATTTCGATTTTGATTTCGAAGTTCTCTCTCGATTTCGATTTCAAAATTTATGTTTCGGTGATTCTCTCTCTCAATTTCAAAGTCTATTTTGAATCTGAGAATAATTGTTGAAGCTCTTTGTAAACCCGTATTTGGAATCCTCATGCCTTCAAATCTCATCTCTCTTAACCCTCTCTAAACCGTTATTATTCTCACAGATTCATCTTTGAGATTCAGAGCGATTTCGATTTTGATTTCGAAGCTCCACCGCCACCACCATCTACACTGGCTCGGTTTCTCTGATTTCGATTTCGATTTCGATTTTGATTTCAAAGCTACACCGCCACCACCATCTGTACCAGCGAGGTATCGATTTCTCTGTCTCTCTCAAGCTCTTCCTTCCCGTCTCTCTCGATTTGGTTATTGAAATTGTAAGCAAGAAACTACAAGTTGATTTGTGGCTAAACACATCATTTTCTTCTTTTCTTCACTCTCTGCTTCGTTGAACTAGATTTAAGTCTTTGCTTCAAGTCCGGATGTGAGTGAGAGAGAGAGAGAGAGAGTTGAAAAAGTTGAAAGATCTCTTAATACATTTGCCCATTTACAATCCCATATATACAGTCACTTTTCTTTTTCCAGATTCTCTTTAGCTTGAGGTATAGATCTCCAATCTCTTCACTTTCTATACCTTCAAATCTTTTGTGTATGTGTATTTGGATTTATTTGTGTATATTACATGTTTGTTTATATGCCAAGCTCAAGTTGAAGTTCTCTCTTTCTTGTTCTCTGTTAGATTTTTATTTTTCTATTATTTTTCACTGCACCCAAAATACAAAAAGAGACACAAAAGTGCACTTGTTAGTTTGTTACACTCAAAATACACACAAGAAATGCAAGAAATCAGTACAGTTGCTCCTTGTGGTGGATAAGGAAGCAACTATACCTACATAATTCACACTCTAGCTTAAGTTAACCCCATATTCTCATGTTCATGATTGCATAATCTCATTGATAAAGAATAATCAGAAATCAAAATTACCCTTTAAATCTACGCAAAACATAACATGTTATGTCTCTGATTTTGCTAGGCAAGTTCAATCTTTAACCATTATATTCAAAAATCCGTGGCACCTCCTCTGTTTAGGATAGCGGAGATTTGAGCTGCCATTCCTAGCCACTGCTGGGTCAAGAACCCATGGCGATCTATTAGTTACGTGATTAGGGATGTTATTGTGGTTTTTGGATTAGCTGCATTGGCAAATTTCTTTGAAAGTTGGGTTGTTTGGCCCTTTTACTGGGTTGCCCAGGGGACAATGTTTTGGGCACTGTTTGTTCTTGGTCATGATTGGTAATATACATAACATGCTTACAATTCCTATTTTAGAAATTAAATTTGAAGGCTCATGTTTGGTAATATACATAGGCCTCGTTTGGTATAGTCGTGGAAAAGTGATTATAGATTATAACTTAACAGATTATGACTTATACCTATGAACATAAGTTGTTAACCTATTTGGTGCAGCTGTGAGATTATGGATTTAAGCAACAGAGTAGTCTTTGGTTAATAAACTGTAAAATAACTTTTTGCTGTATAATTGTCCTTTCTGTACTTATATGATATAAAAATGATTATTTTGTCATTTTTTTTTCAGTTTTTATTTAAAAAAAAATATTTCATTAATAAAAGTTAATATAATTAGTATCAATTAATATAAAAATTGATAAATTTACTAAAAATGTAATGGAAGTATTATTATCACAATTATTTTCCATTATAAATTAATTAGTATCAATTAATACTAAAATTATTAATTAGTATCAATTAATGGCTTAATTAGTCTCAATTAATACTAAAATTATTAATTAGTATAAATTAATATTAATATTTAATTTTTATTAGTATAAATTAATATTAATAATCAACAATTGTTATTAATTAGTATCAATTAATAATTAATTCATTACAAAAGTATACAATATTAATTTATTAATAATTAATACCAATTAATATTTATTTTTCAATTAATATTGATTTTTTTCTTTTTCTTCAAAAATATACATTTTTTTATTTTTTAATTAATATAAAAATATACAATATGAATTTATTAATAATTAATACCAATTAATATTTATTTTTCAATTAATATTGATTTTTTTCTTTTTCTTCAGAAATATACATTTTTTTATTTTTTAATTAATATTAATATTAATATTTGGGTATTGACGAGGGCATTTAAGTAATTTTAGCCCCCCACACTAGCTGCGCGCTTAAGTAAAAAATTTAAGTACTCCCTGACCAGCTTTTGAGATAAACTGAGAAATAGCTTGATTTAAGCTATAAGCTAGTTAACTTAAGCTGCACCAAACACAATATTTTAGCTTAAATTAAGTTAAAAGCTGAAATAAGCAGCTTATAAGCTCTACCAAATAGGCCTATAACATGCTTACAATTCCTATTTTGGAAATTAAATTTGAAGGACTCAAGGAGGGACCTGCAACAACATGTTTTTATTAAGAATTATGTAACAATAAAAGCATCTCCCAACTCCTGGCTTGTCTTCTCCTAGGACGCTACAAGTAACTTGTCCGAACAAGATGCATGTGTGCTTTTTTTCCTTTTCTTTTTGGTTTAAATCTAGGTGCGTGGAAGCATGTATGTCAGTTGTTGTTGATGAGTCCAATAACCTATTACTAATACTCAGGGACGGAACTACATATTGACCTAACACGGCCTGGCCCTTCTGCTTTGCACAAGATGCTCTGCTATATAAGGATTTTGTTCAACACACCAACTTCTCCTCTCCCATCTTATAATTTTAACTATTTTCTTTAACAATTTTTTATAATACAATAATAGTATAATATATAAAAAATGTCATTATAAGCAATATATGATTTCTTTTTTATGAAAGTTTAGAATATTTGTAGTGTTAAATGTTACGAGTAGTTAATTTATGGTGTGCATCTCTAATGTGAAAGTGAAAGTGAAAGTTATGAATTATTGTAGTTACGTTATGAACGGTGTAATGTAAATCTTATGAATTATTTGTGATGTAAAATTTTACAAACTATTTGGTGAAAGAAGTTGCAATTTGTTATGGTTATACTACACATATATTGTGATAACGTGCATACAATATGCACCTTTTAAAGAGTGCACACCATGATAACTCTTTAACATATTATGTTTTAAAATATATTTTTAATTATATTATTCATTTTACAAATGAAATTAAGTTCACAATTTTTGTATCTCGTTAGCCCAATCATTATTTATCACTACTGTAATATAAAAACTCTCATTGATTAGTGATGCTGTAACGTGATATTAATCACCAAGGATCCTCTAGAGTATTTTTTTCCTAAAGTTTCCTAAAGTGGTGTATTGTGTGGTTGAGATTTAATGTTGAAAAATTGATGTGACTTGTCATTAAATCTCAACCACACAATGCACCACTGTAGGAAACTTTAGGAAAAAAAAAACTCTAGAGGATCCTTGCTCGATATTAATGATACATCAAATATTTAATAAAAATAAGAGTTTATCCATTTTTAATTAATAGCGTGAAAAATCATAATTGTTTATTATATGAAAATCCATTGCTTCAAATAAAACCTCACTTATCTTCTTATGTTTGTTTTTGGGCCCCCAATGATCGAATTCTGGGTCCGGCCCTGCTAATACTAAATTATAAATCAGTGGACCTTCTTATGTATGATTTCTCCTATCATAAGAAGATCAGAAGAGTAATCCCTTTTGCACTTCTTTGGTCAATTTGGAAACACATGAATGAATGTGCGTTTTTAAGAACACTCGTCCAAATATAATGGCTTTGTGCGAACTTGAGAAAGTTAGAATCACTTTGTGGGTAAAGTTCAATTCACACCAGGGGTTTTTTATTCACTCGATGACCCCATTTCTAATTTTTGGCAGATATAACGATCTGTTCTAGGCTTGCCCTATTTATAAATTATTATTGCTAGTTTTTCAAAAGATTAAAAAGAAAGCGAGGAGTTTGGGTGTGATGAGTGTGGTAGGATCGGCACTTGTTTGTCAAAAATAAAGTTAGATATCTGGTTATGATTGCGACCCATATGTACCTTCTCTTTTGTAATATATTATTATTATTATTTAAAAATTTTAAAATTTTTGAGATATTGATTTGTGATTATATTTTAATTTTAAATAAAGAATAATAATTTTAATCAAACAATCAAAGACCAATCGACACGCCGATTTAACATGAAAAAATCACAATTGAAGCGCCTCCAATTATTATTAAAAAAAAAAATCACAGGTCAAACCTACAAAACAATCAACTAAGAAGATAAACAAGAATTACATGTGTGCAGGGACGAACCCAGAATTCGATCATTGGGAGGGGCCAAAAACAAACATAGGAAGATAAGTGAGGTTAGATTTGAAGTAATGGATTTTTATGCAATATACAATTGTGATTTTTCATGCTATTAATTGAAAATGGATAAACTCTTATTTTTATTAAATATTTGATGTAACATTAATATTACATTATAGCATCACTAATCAATGAGAGTTTTTATATTGCAATAGTGATAAATAATGATTGGGCTAATGAGATATAAAAATTGTGAACTTAATTTCATTTATAAAGTGAATAATATAATTAAAAATATATTTTAGAACATAATATGTTAAGGAGTTATCATGGTGTGCACTCTTTAAAAGGTGCATATTGTATACACGTTATCACAATATATCTGCAACATAACCATAACAAATTGCAACTTCTTTCACCAAAATAGTTTGTAACATTTTACATCACAAATAATTCATAAGATTTACACTACACCGACAATAATTCATAACTTTCACTTTCACTTTCACTTTAGAGATGCGCACCATAAATTAACTACTCGTAACATTTAACACTGCAAATATTCTAAACTATCATAAAAAAGAAATCATATATTTCTTATAATAAATTATATATATATATATATTATACTATTATTGTATTATAAAAAACTGTTAAAGAAAATAGTTAAAATTATAAGATGCGAGGGGTCATAAGAGAAGTTGGTGTGTTGAACTAAATCTACATATAGCAGAGCATTTTGTGCAAGGCAGGGGGCCAGGGCCCCTGTAGGTCTATATGTAGTTCCGTCCCTACATATGTGTATCATCAATTACCTAGTGAATGCAGGCCCCAATTGAACCGATCCCAATATGCCTCTTTCACTACCGTCTTCACCTCAGAATTGTCTTACCTAACGTTGAATCCACAACGCTGATGTTGAATTCACGACGATGAGCCACTTCGGAATCCACCAAAACTTCCGGCCCAAGTTCCTCGAAATCCACTGAAGAACAATTCTCTCTTTTGTGAATAAAAGAAAACCATCAAACCCTTGATGATGTTGATATGAAGTTCACGAATCCATTGATCATTCTTAAATCATCAAGGCAACACTCATAAAGCACCCTCTAATATAAAGCATTTTGTTTTTTTTTTCCTCTCTGAAAATCTAGTGGCTTAAACAGATCCATTGATCAATCTTAAATCATCAAGGAAACACTCATAAAGCACCCTCCAATATAAAACACTTTATTTTTTTCTTCCTCTCTGAAAATTTGGACGGTTCAAACCCTAAAACGAGCAAACAATGCACTTTATAATAAACTGGATCGCGAAGACCGCTCGAGTGGTGTGAGTAAAGACGGTACAAAACATATAGGCTTAATGCTTGAGCAATAAAATTTTCTTCTCAAAAGTTCAAGTGCTTTGCAGAAGTGCTAGATGATCCTTTTATTTATTCGAGCACACAAATGACCGCTCGAGCGATCAAGCAACTTCGATCCCCGTACACAGTCAGTGAAGTGGCAAACATGAAAGAATCAAGACCACAAACTGCTTTGCATAGGCATAATTCAGGTTAGATTTGCATTTAAACACTCACATCCTCACTAAAACATAAGAGCGAATAAAATTAAAACTGAAAGGAGTTTTGTCAAACAGAATTACTAATTACAAAACCCTAACATTATTATTATTAATAAAATATTTTTCTTGATTAAAAAAATATATTGAACGTCTATCTAATATCGTTTATGTTATTTTTCTTAAGTTGACATTTTATTAATAATTTAAATTTCTAAATGAACAGGAGATTAATAAAGCATTTTTTAATTTACTCATAATGATATGCTAAGTGCTTTGTCAACTTGATCCCATGCACACATTGTAGGTGCATTTTGGTTAAATAGCATTCCTTAATTTTGACTATACATAATTTAATCACAAAACCATACACGACTCTTTTTTATGTGTGGAAATTGTTTTATTGGGATTGAGATGATCTCCATCATATGATTGTAATAGATAATTTTCATTACATCATTCAACGGTTATGAAAAAGTAAAACAAAATTAAACCTAAAAAAATAAATATATAGATAGAATTTAAAAAAATGAACCGCACAAACGAAGATAGTTTCTATTGGATTTGGACTAAATTGTTAGCATTAATTTTTTAATTCAAAATAACAAAAAGTGTATCACATATTATATTTTAGAGTTGGTCTAATTTATTGAAAAAATAAAAATTAGTCACATGGTTTTAGCGTTGTTGAGCTAAGTTGGTCATGTGTCAATCGGATGCTCATGCGTAGTTCTCTCTCCACCCATGTACTTGTCCATCTTCTTTTTCTTTCTTTTCAGGACAAATTACATATATCCTCTTGAAGTTTCGAAAATTACAGATATTCTCTTGAAGTTTTAAAAATTACAGATATCCTCCTAAGGTTTATATTTTCATAATAAATAGCCCACCTGAGGTTTATATTTTCATAACAATATGCCTCCTAATTTGTTATGCAAATAGTACCTTCAGGAGAGTATCTGTAATTTTTCAAATCTCAGAGAGTATCTGTAATTTTGCTAAATCTCGAGGGGTATATGTAATTTGCCCTTCTTTTTATTTAGTAGACCACTTATTTTTTAAATATGTAAAAATGAAAAAGGGTACAAGAGGAGGAATAAGTTGTACATGAGATGCACCAAAATAAACTACAAATTGAATAAGAAAATTTGCCATCTTAGAGACAATTTAGCAATACTTAGGATCAAAAATTTAGAAAAAAAAAAAAACATATATTTACAAAAATATTGAAGAAAAATATTGTTTTATTTGTATTTATTTTTTATTATGGTAGGAGTCATATTAGAAATGAATATGCATCACACTTTTTTTTTTGTTTTTTGTTTTTTTGGTGTGTGCTCAAATCTTGGTAGTTAGCATTTAATTATAATATATCATATCATATTTTTATAAATATGCTATTTTTAAATGAAAAGTTTATATTAATTCATATATATATATATATGAATTTTTTTGTTTATAATTAGGGTAAATTACAAATACACTCTTTTAGATTTGTTTAAAATACTGTTTGCCTCTTGTGGTTTGAAAAATTACAAATACCCACTTATCATAATTTTTTTATTTAACATAATTAATTAAATTTTTTTTAACTACTCTTCTATATATCGATAAAATTACCTGAATTATTAATTGAAATAAATTTTGAACATCATTAAAAACTATTAATTAACTTGATACTATTGATAAAAATGATCATTTGTTATGAAATTAGAAATTACAAAAAAAAAAAAAAAAAATTGGTTTGGATTTTCAAGATTCATTTTTCAAAAAATTGAAATTTTTTGTTTTTCGTATTTTTTTTTTGTTTTCACTGAATTTTTTTAATATTCTAAGCAATTTTTTTAATTTTTAGGTACACCTAACATAAATACACTTTAAAAGTATAATATTTGTGATTGTTTTTTTATAAAATTTACTAAATACTAAAAATATAAAAAAATACTATAATTCAATATATTTTTTGTATTCTTGTGTATTTATTGATTTTTTTATAAATATTTTATTTTTTAGATATATCTAATTAGTGTGCATATAAGAAAGTAAAAAAATTATTTAAAATTTTAAAAATATTTACTAAAAATAAAAATATATAAAAAATAAAAAAAAATTATTTAAAAAAAAATTAAATTCAAAAAATTTAAACTAAGTACACTAAAGTCATATTCTAAGCATAGTGTTTTTTATTTTGTCCGTATATGGTCCTGGCGGCGTAATCAATTGAGAGTTGAGTCGTAAACATTCTTCTGATAAATTAAAGACTCAAAAGTAGGTTATAGTCAAAAGGTTGACTCCTCTAATAAAAGCAACTACAATAATTAAATTCTTGTCTATGTCTGTGCCTTTGTCTAGGTCCGTGAGTTGCCACTTTTGTTGCATTAAGAAAAATACTTCGGACCCTCAGTTTAGGCTAACCCCCAACTGATGTGGAACGTCACATGATATGTAAGTGTGTCAATTATCTCACATTTGAGAATTCAAAATTCCTCCTAATTTCCTTCAAACATAGACAAATCTCTCTTCCTTCAAAATCTTGACTCCGACAATCGAGAGGTCAACAGCTCTTTCCATTCACTTCGACGCCCGACTCTTTCCTTCCCTCGACTCTGACGCCGGACTCTCGACTCTCTCTATCTCTGTTTCCCTCTCATTCGACCAAGTACGATTAAGAGGTAAACCCGGACTTAGACTGTCTCTCTTCCCCTCTACAAAGTACGTTTAAGACGTATAGTTGCTTATATATATCTATCTGTGTGCTTGTATATATCTCTGTATATATGTATTTAGGGTTGTGTATAAATGTATCTGCGTATGTTGAGAAAGAAATTGGGTTGAATGTTTGGATTTAGAGATATTAATTTGGGAATTGAGTTTGGGCTTTTGATTTGTTTATCAGATTGGCCTTTTGATTTGAAGTTTTATCTTGCTTACCACCTGCTCAATGAAATTCCTCAATCAAAATGGCATTTTGATTTGGATTATAGTTTTAATTTTTTTGATAGGCTGTGAAAAACCAATCCAAATCTATAATGACTCGTTAATGACTGTTAAATGAGCTTAGACCCCAGCTCATAATCATCTTGAATAGCTTCACTAAACAGCTAAGAAAAACATTTCCCAAGTTTGAGTTCGAAATTTTGAATTACTAAGGAGCTGCTAGGCTCCTTTTACAGCTCTATTTACCAATAACTTAAAAGGTAAAGTTTGCATCTTAGGAATATAATTAACTTCTATGTGAAGAACATCTACAGAGTCTTTAAAAGAAGCTTAAGTTAGATCATATGAACATCTACAGAGTCTTTAAGAACATACATAGAAGTTTAAGTTAACATATAATCAGAAGTAGAGAAGGTTATCATACTTTACGGTTATGAAATGAATGACTTAAATTGGCCATCTTGTACTTAACATGAGAATCTAAGATAAAAGTATCATCCAATCTAATTTCTCTTTTACTTATCTATTCCTATAACTAGCTTTATCCATAGTGTTTGATGTCTTAGTGCATATCACATGAGCATATATGTAAGCATATATATCTTAGCGCATCTCATTGTTAACATAGATAGACTTGGCTAGTGTTGAGAACTCAAACCAGTGGCTTGTGTTGAGAACAATATTGAATTTTTGGAACTTCATCACAACACACAAACCAGTGGCTAGTGTTGAGAACTAAATTGACAATTGACAATTGAACAATATTGATGATCTTATAACTCAAACCAGTGGTAATTAGAACTAAATTTGCTATTAACTTACTACAACAGTTTATGGAACTTTGTTAGGAAAACCTGATTCTGGAAGAGGAGAATATGCATAAACTGAAATGTGAGATCCATCATCAATCTACAAAACAAGAGTTTCTTTCTTCCGCACCATTCAGCTTGTTTGGTTCCATTGAAATTCATTTTTCAAAAAATTGAAATTTTTTGTTTTTCGTATTTTTTTTTTTTTTTTTTCACTGAATTTTTTTAATATTCTAAGCAATTTTTTTAATTTTTAGATACACCTAACATAAATACACTTTAAAAGTATAATATTTGTGATTTTTTTTTTTATAAAATTTACTAAATACTAAAAACATAAGAAAATACTATAATTCAATATATTTTTTGTATTCTTGTGTATTTATTGAATTTTTTATAAATATTTTATTTTTTAGATATATCTAATTAGTGTGCATATAAGAAAGTAAAAAAATTATTTAAAATTTTAAAAATATTTACCAAAAATAAAAATATATAAAAAATAAAAAAAATATTTAAAACAAATTAAATTCAAAAAATTTAAACTAAGTACACTAAAATCATATTCTAAGCATAGTGTTTTTTATTTTGTCCGTATATGGTCCTGGCGGCGTAATCAGTTGAGAGTTGAGTCGTAAACATTTGTCTGATAAATTAAAGACTCAAAAGTACGTTATAGTCAAAAGGTTGACTCTTCTAATAAAAGCAGCTACAATAATTAAATTCTTGTCTATGTCTGTGCCTTTGTCTAGGTCCGTGAGTTGCCACTTTTGTTGCATTAAGAAAAATACTCCGGACCCTCAGTTTAGGCTAACCCCCAACTCATGTGGAACGTCACATGATATGTACGTGTGTCAGTTATCTCACATTTGAGAATTCAAAATTCCTCCTAATTTCCTTCAAACACAGACAAATCTCTCTTCCTTCAAAACCTTGACTCCGACAATCTAGAGGGCAACAGCTCTTTCCATTCACTCCGACACCCGACTCTTTCCTTCCTTCGACTCTGACGCCGGACTCCCGACTCTCTCTATCTCTGTTTCTCTCTCATTCGACCAAGTACAATTAAGAGGTAAACCTTCCGGACTTAGACTGTCTCTCTTCCCCTCTACAAAGTACGTTTAAGACGTATAGTTGCTTATATATATCTATCTGTGTGCTTGTATATATCTCTGTATATATGTATTTAGGGTTGTGTATAAATGTATCTGCGTATGTTGAGAAAGAAATTGGGTTGAATGTTTGGATTTAGAGATATTAATTTGGGAATTGAGTTTGGGCTTTTGATTTGTTTATCAGATTAGCCTTTTGATTTGAAGTTTTATCTTGCTTACCACCTGCTCAATGAAATTCCTCAATCAAAATGGCATTTTGATTTGGATTATAGTTTTAATTTTTTTGATAGGTTATGAAAAACCGATCCAAATCTATAATGACTCGTTAATGACTGTTAAATGAGCTTAGACCCCAGCTCATAATCATCTTGAATAGCTTCGCTAAACAGCTAAGAAAAACATTTCCCAAGTTTGAGTTCGAAATTTTGAATTACTAAGGAGCTGCTAGGCTCCTTTTACAGTTCTATTTACCAATAACTTAAAAGGTAAAGTTTGCATCTTAGGAATATAATTAACTTCTATGTGAAGAACATCTACAGAGTCTTTAAAAGAAGCTTAAGTTAGATCATATGAACATCTACAGAGTCTTTAAGAACATACATAGAAGTTTAAGTTAACATATAATCAGAAGTAGAGAAGGTTATCATACTTTACGGTTATGAAATGAATGACTTAAATTGGCCATCTTGTACTTAACATGAGAATCTAAGATAAAAGTATCATCCAATCTAATTTCTCTTTTACTTATCTATTCCTATAACTAGCTTTATCCATAGTGTTTGATGTCTTAGTGCATATCACATGAGCATATATGTAAGCATATATGTCTTAGTGCATCTCATTGTTAACATAGATAGACTTGGCTAGTGTTGAAAACTCAAACTAGTGGCTTGTGTTGAGAACAATATTGAATTTTTGGAACTTCACCACAACACACAAACCAGTGGCTAGTGTTGAGAACTAAATTGACAATTGACAATTGACAATTGAACAATATTGATGATCTTATAACTCAAACCAGTGGCTAGTGTTGAGAACTCAAACCAATGGCTAGTGTTGAGAACAATATTCAATTTTTGGAACTTCACCACAACACACAAACCAGTGGCTAGTGTTGAGAGCTAAATTGACAATTGACAATTGAACAATATTGATGATCTTAGAACTAAATTGAGAACTAATTAGAACTAAATTTGCTATTAACTTACTACAACAGTTTATGGAACTTTGTTAGGAAAACCTGATTCTGGAAGAGGAGAATATGCATAAACTGAAATGTGAGATCCATCACTTTTCTGGAAACTTGTTAGGAAAACCTGATTCTGGAACTTGACCACAGCAGTTTATTAAGTTACTACAACAGTTTATTAACTTTTATAACTTGCTATTTCTCCCTTTTTGCAGATGTCAAGTTCAAGTGTCAATGGCAGTAACTCACATCAGGTGACATACGTCAACAAAAATTGTCGTAGATGTAATAAAAAGGCCACTATTCGAATTTTTGAAACCGATCAAAACAAAAACAAATTATTCTACTCTTGTAATGATTGTGGTGCTTTTGTTGAATGGTGCTTGCCTATGAATTCAGAATGTAGAGGTCATCAAATTCCAAGAGAAGGAGTGGCAACTGTTGGCG
Source organism: Camellia sinensis (assembly GCF_004153795.1). Taxonomy (NCBI): domain Eukaryota; kingdom Viridiplantae; phylum Streptophyta; class Magnoliopsida; order Ericales; family Theaceae; genus Camellia; species Camellia sinensis. The sequence goes on from NW_021025866.1 coordinate 1,177,762, forward strand.
AACAAGTTTGATGTATGACCGAACAACTTCTAGCTATGACCAAACAACAAAGAGATATGACAGAACAACTTCGAATTCAGAGAGCAAAGATGCAAAAATTGATATATCTATATATATATATATATTGTCTGTGTTGCTTGTAATTGGTGCCTTAACACTTATGAAGATGTAATCATATATATATATATATACATATATGCAAGTTAGAAGTAGAAGTAGATGTAAATGTACAAGTAGAAGTAGAGTGAATACTCTTGTATGGTACTGTGCTGTTTTAGAGGAAGTTATGTTTTGTTGTGTATTGAAACTTAATTATTGTATCTGTTTTCTTGTGAGTGGAATGGAAAATGACTTGCTTTTACATACTTGTTCACTTTTTTGAATAAACATGGTTGAATACAGGAAAAATGTTGAATACACATTTTTGAATACATGGAAATTATTGAATATACATTGTTGAATACATGGAAACTATTGAATACACATTGTTGAATACAGGAAAACTGTTGAATACACATTGACGAATACAGGGAATCTGTGGAATACACATTGACGAATATAGGGAAACTGTTGAATACATATTGAATAAACATCGAATACACATTGTTCAATACAGATAAACTATTAAATACAATTTGTTCAATATAGTGAATCTGGAACCAATCCCTCATCAAACAAAAATTTGTTCAACCATATTTGTTCACAATCACCATACAACAATAGTAAATATTGCTAAGTTCATTACATAATAAATAATAATAATAACACAAGTTCATTGATAATTAATAGACAAAATGTTTTACAAATCCAAAGTAGGAACATAATAAATTACAATCTTAAAAACAAACTGTTCAACTTCAAGAGATTAGTCAAACATGTCTGTAATATACAAGCTTTTTGGTGTGCATGCATTAGAAGTCGATGGGGTTTGAGATGTAGAACCATAAATCTGAGTTAGAGCACTCATCAAATTTCCCGGTGTGCCTCTTATAAAGTCCGATGGAATAAGAGATGTGCCTCCAATTTGTGTCGAGACTTGAAGTCTGCTTTCTTCTCTTTCTTTACCTTACTTCTCAAGGCATTGTCATATTGTTCAACAAATTGCTTCAATGTAGTCTTTGGGTTTACATATCCATCAAAAAATGCATTCATACTTTCACTTCGTTGTGTAGTTGACATGCCAGTCCAAAAAATGTCTTTAACGTAGACTACCCATCGATGCCGCTCATCATACAGTACCCCCAACCACTTATTATCATAAAGATTGAATGTTGCAAGCATCTCTTCCCCTTTATTCTCAAATTCAACTCTTGTCAAACAGTCATAAACCGCATTTTGCATAGCTAACTTTATGGCTTCATACTGAGCATATCCTTTTAACTTCTCCAGAATTTTCTTCATGATATGCCATAAGCACCATCGATGTCGAACTTGTAGAAAGACAATTTCTATAGCATTTTGCATAGCTCTGCACTGATCTGTTGTGATAGCTTTTGGAGGATGATTTGACATGCAACTTAACCACGACTTGAATAGCCAAACAAATATGTTAGTGTCTTCACTAGATAACAATCCACAACCAAGCAAAATGGACTGTCGATGGTGATTAACTCTGACAAATGGAGCAAATGGCATGTTATATTTGTTTGTCAGATAAGTTGTGTCAAATGAAACGACATCTCCAAATGTTTCATAAGTCGCCCGACTCCTTGCATCAGCCCAAAACAAGTTTCTAATGCGAAACTCCTCATCAACATCAATCATATAAAAGAATCTCTCACTATGTGCTTGCATCCTCATAAAATAACTTTGAAGTGATTCGGCATCACTTTCCCCAAGCCTCAATCTTCTAGCTCTCTCAATGTAATTCCTTGCATTTTGTTCATCAAATGTCAATGACTCGTATCCCCTGTTTCAACAATCATTTCATAGACACCCCAATCCCCACTTGATCATTAATTTCTAATATTCTCTTCACAAGAGTAAGAATTTTCTTATTCATTGTAACATGACGTGAGTTGCCTCGTACCCTTGCTTTGCAACCAATTTTTGTGGACAAAGATGGCTTCAGAGGGTTGACTTCTGATTTCTTTTTTCTCTCCCCTGCTCAAGAACATTCAATTGCAAAGTTTTTTAATTGCCCATCATCTCCAAAAATGTTGTGCTCTATGAGCTATAGAAAATCCAACATGCTTAGCATATTTGGCATAAAATGTGTACACTTCTTCCCTTGAGCTAAAACACATACCCTTTTTCAGTTCTTCAACTTCTTCAGTCTCATTTACTGAAGGATTGTCACCAACATTTGAATCAACCTCCATTCTTCCACTTTGCATAATGAAATAACAATTAAATGATTTCAAAATGATTATATAACACAATGCGCAAACAAACACAATGAATCAGTTCCCTAACACAATACCCAAATTGAACCATTGTTGAATAATGGAATTGATTTGAACAAATATTACGTGACTATCCTCAAAGTTTATGAACAAATATCAGGGGATAGTTAATGAAACTGATTTTTTTATCTAGTGAAGAAAGTGTATGAACAAATATCAGTGAACAAATATTAGTGTATGAACAAATATTAGTGAACAAATATCAGGGGATAGTGTATGAACAAAGTGTATGAATTGATTTGTTAATGAAACAAATGTCCAAATTGACTCACTTGGGGTTGGGGATAGTTAGATATGGAACTGATTTTTTTTTTTTGTTTAACTATTATTACTAATTTCTTACTTGGAGAGCTGGGTGAAAACGTTTACCTCATAAACTACCGATCCAGAGTACTATAGACGCACCCCGAGGGCTTTATGCTGTGCTATAGTTTAGACTCAAATGTCATGGTTCTTAATCTGATCTCACAATGTGCAATGTGAGATTGATAAATCACCAAAGAATCCAAATCTGGCAAATCGTTTTGGAAAACTGATTTTTGTAAAGAAGTGCCAAACATGGACTGCTTTGCTAGATACAGCGTCGCCACCTAAATATTTTATTTTGGAAAATTTAAGAAACCCTGACTCGTGCCTAAGGCCACGTGTCCGTCATCACCAAAGTTGCCTCGGCTCGGGAACTTAGGTACGAGAGGGGAAGGTCATGCAATGAGCACCCCTGCTCGCCCGATCAAAGATCGGCCTTTACTAACATGATATCTTGTTTTTGAAAACACGTGTTCTTATTCCAGTTATTAGCCTAGAATTACTATGTGATGCGCACAACACACAAGTATAGACTGGATCGCCTAAGTTGGAACAAATCATCTCATATTTGTTTGTTTGAAAATGGTTTGAAGGTGCTACTCGCAAGAAGGCTAAGACGTGAATTTTGCCACCCTCGAGTGGCTTAGAAAACATGATTTTGCCACAATCAAGTGGGCTTAAAACTCGCATTTCAATGAATTGTTCCAATTTAAGTAATCTAGCCTTCACCCAAAGGCATTCAGTCAGTTAAACACTTAAGCAGTTAGCCTCATGGCAAACATGCTGTCATGTAACTCACACTCATGCAATATGCTAAAGCAAAAAGGCTTACCTAGTACTCCGAGCCAAAACAATAGCTAGTTAGTAATCAACGCGTGATCCTAGCTATGTTAAGATACCTAATGCAACACATGCAAAATGCAACTAGAAATAGGCTTGGCTATCTAAGATGGCATGTGAAATGCAGCACTTGATACACGTATTCAACTCGAAATTGAAATACAATGCAATATGATGCACCGAGCCCGGTGCATGCAATACAGATGAATGGATGCAAACATGCGAGCATAAGTATGCTAATCAAAATATGACCTAGAACTAACCATCGTAAGCGGATAAGTAAAAGGGAGAAAGACGTGGGGTTGGAAGGCATTCACACACTCACGCACACTTATTACAAAATTTGCCCTCTCGACGGAGGGTCTGAATAAATAATACAAATCAACTAATTAATTAACTACCCTAGCTAATTAATTGTTACATAACTCTTAACTAATTAAACAAATTAATTAAGCTATGAAGAATAGGAAAGCAGTCTCGGGAAGAGGGACGAATGCATGCTAAGTCGGCTTCGCTCGGAAATCCGCTGCCATGCCTCATGTTGCCTCTGTTTGCACTGTTCTGCACCTTTGAGAACTGTGAAAATATCTGTGATGCTCCTGAACCACTTCATGGATATGCTGAGAAGCCATCGGCCAAAGTATGAGGCCATCGGCCAAGGGAAAATGATCATCGACCAATTATGAGTCCATCGTCTACAAATTTTTAGCCGATCGGCACTGAAGATAGCCGATCGGCCATCTCTTCCTGGAGGATACTCCTTTTGTTGCAGCAGAGGACAAACATAGGCATGTCAATACATTTGCAAGACAATGTCTGCACCAACACCCTCCCTATCATGTCATGAGCTCAAAGGTGTGTAGTGCTCGTCCCTCGGGCCATCAATCACGCATGTCGATGCATGATGGCCAAAGGAGCCAAGTGTGCGATTCAATATGGAGATGAATACACAAAAACACTATGAATGCCTAGAACTCTATCATGTTGGATCAAGAGTGTCGACGACCGAGGATTGAGGCACGTTTCGTCACTTCAAGTACGAACGTCCCTCGGTCCTCCATGTTTGGTTCGACACCCCAAACCAAACACAATGCAATGCAAGTATGCCAAGTACAATGCAACATGGGGATATTTATACAATGCAACAAGACTAATGGCATGCAAAAACAAACTCAATGCAATATGAGTATGCAAAGCAAACATGCAAACAAACCCAAGCATGCAACAAGTATGCATTACATGTCATGCAATGCAACTAATATGCAATAGACATGCGCCCTAAACTGCAAACAGTAATATGCTAAGCTGCTAATGCAATGCAAATCTAAGCAGCCAAACATACAATGCAATAAGCACGCAACAACATTCAAACCACATAACCCATGGACTTTATACGAAGATGGACAGAACCTCAGCCATGCCCAAAATCAGTGGCCATAAGTGCCTAAAATTATGTAAGAAAAGCATGAAAATGCAAGACAATCAGCATACCAATTGGCCAAGCATTAAGGCATAAAGAGGACAACTCTTAAGCACACTTAAAGAGTAAGCAAACTGGATATATGACAGCACCGTAAGGTCTGTAATGATGTTAGAATGATGCCAAATCAACATTAACACAACAAAGCATGTAAGAAGGGCTAAAAGCTTGAAGCTAGCCAAAGAGACTCAAAACCATGACCATGTAAGGCAGCCCCAAAGGCCAAGGGGACCACAAATAGTCCCAAGGCAGGTAAGATGAGACCAAAACCAAGTTTTAAACCTAGCCAAACAAGCTAGAATACAACTCCAAAAGAGCATGAGAAAAACAAGGCTACAATGGGGTGTTACACTTACACCTATTTGAAATCTTTATGGCATGACCAAATCAATGAAAAACAGAGATATGGCATGTCAAAATACGCCCAAAAACCCACTTAGATGGCATCCCGAAGACCTAATCATGGAGGCATGCACAATGACCCAACCTTAAGGCATAAGACACCAACTCTTCAAAGCTTTGAAAGGATGGCAAATGCAAGTATATGAACATGAAACATGGACTGAAATAACATATAAGATGATGCCAAATCATGGAAAAAGGTCCAAGTAGTGCATGCTAATGACTTCAACATTCAAAGCTAGTAAGCGAGGATGTATGGTAGCTATACAAAGCAATGCATATATGATCAAAACAACACTAAACAGAGCTTTAGCATGTTGAAATATGACCTAAAGTTCCTTTGAGTTGAGCCAAAATATGCAAGTATGATAGTCCAAATGTTAGATGCATGTTAAGGCAATAGAGGGGATTACAAGGCAAGTATATGGTGCATGCAAGAAGCCATTAAACCAACCTAGCACAGAGGTATATCATGACCAAATGACACCAAATACTTGCTGAAATGAAGCCAAAACATGCTAAGCAAACATGCTATCATTATGAGCCAATAACACAAGCGAATGAGACACAAGGAGAGAGGGGTGTCCCTCTCCTATACAAGACTCTAAAACTACCTTTCCACCACTAAAAATCCTCTGGATTTCAGTGGTAGAAAGGTCATGCAAAGGCAAGAACAAAGGCCAAAAGAGGTGGCTCAAAACAAGGCCAAACAAAGCCTAAGATGGGGTAGACAATCCCCAACCAAAAAGTGACCTTAAACAATCATCTTAAGCACACAAAAATAGAACTTTTTTTAGTTTATAGTTAAGCTTAAAACAATATGCAAATAGGTCTAAAGACTTAAGCCAAAATGGTAAAACAAAAGGTAGTTTGCTCACCCTTGAAGAACGCCTTCAAGAACACAACTCCAGCAACTTCCTTGGATCAAAACTAGCCCAAGAACTCTGAAACCAACTTCCTAATGCCTCAACAACCAAAGAATGGTGTTCTACTAGGTGCTCTAGTGCAAAAGTATGAACAAAATACACTTTTAAGGCACCAACACACACACAAATATAGAGAGAGAGATACAGAGAGAGAGAGGGATATATGAACTCTATATCTAATTTTCAGAACCTTTGGAAAGGGAGGGGAGGCTCCCTCCTTTCAGAACCTCTGGAGAAAATCCCTCCACATGTATGGAGGATCATAATTGTGCATACCAGCTGTCACAGCTGGCACAAAATATCTGCAAAAAGCAGATGGAAAGGGCTCGGCCAGAAAATATGGCCGATCGATCAACATAAGTGCTGATCGACCAAAAAAGGTGCCGATCGGCCAAAACTTTTGGCCGATGGCAAGAAAACAAGGCCGATGGCATCAAGCCTTGGCCGATGGGTTCAGGGGATGGCAAACAAGCCACCCTCTTCCCTCAGAAGCAAAACCACAAGTCCTTGGTCCACAATCAAGCACAAAAGAGACAAGTTGAGAGATCCTAAGGCAAGGCACGCAGCCGAGACCTTTGGGAACTCAAAATGAACACGAACATAGATGATCATCGAGTGTTCAAACGATGATGTCCAAGTCTCGAGGACGGTCAAAAATGGGGTGTCTACAGTTGCCTCTCTTTGACAGAACTCGAAAGTCGTAAGATGACGGGAGTGAATGTCAAAGACCAGAGACGACCCATTTTTGACAAGGCTGAAGAATCAGACAAGCATACAAGATAACAAAGAGATGCGCCCTCAGGTAGGGGCAAGATGCAAATGACATGCAAGATGCCGAACATAACTTATGATCATGCAAAGAGAGCTGTAATGAAGCATTTATGCAAAATAAATACAACAATTTAAACAAGTGAATAAGAGATAACGGTCCTACACATTCCAACAGAAAGGATGTAAGAAAATTATGCAATTCTCGCTGCGTCTCACGCCGAGAAGACTAAAAGCGACTACCGAGGATAGCCGGGGTCTCAAACACAGCATCTCTCAGCGTGGCAACGCATGAGAGGAAAGGACTGTGCAAGAAAGCGCAGTCATCCAAACGCATGCCAAATGCGAGAGGAGAGAGATACATCCAAATGCATGCCAAATACGAGTGGAAAAGGGTAACAGTTAAACTGAACCGGGACTTCCTTTGAATGAACCATAGATACAATATCGTGCCTGCAAAAGAAAGAAATTCAACAAGTACAATATAGTAGAAACACATTTTCAATCATTAGATGAAGAAATCATTTCAATATGAGATAAACACAAGTATAACAATGCAAGTAGGGCATAACAATGCCAGTAGAACGAGCATAACAATGCAAGTAAAGACATGCGTGACGACGCAAGCAAGGCATACATAACAATGCAACCTAAGTGTACACATAACAATGCGAGCAAGACGTGCGTGACAACGCAAGTAAAAAGGTTCATGACAATGCAACAAGTGTGCGCGACAACGCAAGTAAGGTGGTCATAACAATGCAACCTAAGTGTACGCATAACAATGCGAGGAAAAGCATGACAACACATGTAAGTAAAGCATACGCAACAACGCAAGCAATGTGTGTAACAATGCGAAAACGGGGTGCATAAACACATGTAAGTAAAGCATGCGCAACAACGCAAGCAATGTGTGTAACAATGCGAAAACGGGGTGCATAAACACATGTAAGTAAAGCATGCGCAACAACGCAAGCAATGTGTGTAACAATGCGAAAACGGGGTGCATAAACACATGTAAGTAAAGCATGCGCAACAACGCAAGCAATGTGTGTAACAATGCGAAAACGGGGTGCATAAACACATGTAAGTAAAGCATGCGCAACAACGCAAGCAATGTGTGTAACAATGCGAAAACGGGGTGCATAAACACATGTAAGTAAAGCATGCGCAACAACGCAAGCAATGTGTGTAACAATGCGAAAACGGGGTGCATAAACACATGTAAGTAAAGCATGCGCAACAACGCAAGCAATGTGTGTAACAATGCGAAAACGGGGTGCATAAACACATGTAAGTAAAGCATGCGCAACAACGCAAGCAATGTGTGTAACAATGCGAAAACGGGGTGCATAAACACATGTAAGTAAAGCATGCGCAACAACGCAAGCAATGTGTGTAACAATGCGAAAACGGGGTGCATAAACACATGTAAGTAAAGCATGCGCAACAACGCAAGCAATGTGTGTAACAATGCGAAAACGGGGTGCATAAACACATGTAAGTAAAGCATGCGCAACAACGCAAGCAATGTGTGTAACAATGCGAAAACGGGGTGCATAAACACATGTAAGTAAAGCATGCGCAACAACGCAAGCAATGTGTGTAACAATGCGAAAACGGGGTGCATAAACACATGTAAGTAAAGCATGCGCAACAACGCAAGCAATGTGTGTAACAATGCGAAAACGGGGTGCATAAACACATGTAAGTAAAGCATGCGCAACAACGCAAGCAATGTGTGTAACAATGCGAAAACGGGGTGCATAAACACATGTAAGTAAAGCATGCGCAACAACGCAAGCAATGTGTGTAACAATGCGAAAACGGGGTGCATAAACACATGTAAGTAAAGCATGCGCAACAACGCAAGCAATGTGTGTAACAATGCGAAAACGGGGTGCATAAACACATGTAAGTAAAGCATGCGCAACAACGCAAGCAATGTGTGTAACAATGCGAAAACGGGGTGCATAAACACATGTAAGTAAAGCATGCGCAACAACGCAAGCAATGTGTGTAACAATGCAACAACAAAAAGAGGTATATATTCAATGGAAGCATGGTAAAGACATGTTATTTGTGATGTTGATATGCAACTCGAAAGCAAAATGAAGCATGTTCAATGCAAGGGTGAAAAGACGCATAACAAGTGCGCTTATTACAATTATGACAAAACATTGTAACATAACATGCTCAAAAGAAATTCTTGAATTTTGAAATATATAAAAGGATACGAAAGGGATACACCTTGCGCGCATCAAATGCCATACATGGAAGACACGGTTCGAGGTCAACACGAAGACCGGTTAAGCTTTAAAAGTGTACTTTCTTACACTATCTTGAGAGATGAAGGTCCTAAACCACATAATTGACCCAACCAAGGGTGTGGGAGATTCATCAACCACAAGGGGAGGCCATCGGCCATCCATTGGCCATAAAATGATCTCATCGGCCAAATATTTAGCCGATCGGCTAACAATTTGGCCGA
>NW_021025866.1:1191909-1207924 GCF_004153795.1 Camellia sinensis
TCCCTTATCACCTGGGCAGTTCAATCATGTCGTCCATGTACACCTCAACCTCTTTGTGGATCATGTCATGCAATATCGTGGTCGCAGCCCGTTGATATGTAGCTCCAGCATTCTTTAGCCCAAACGGCATCACTTTGTAACAGTAGGTCCCCCACGGGGTGGTAAAAGCAGTCTTCTCCCGGTCTTCGGGTGCCATCACAATCTGATTGTAGCCTAAAAAGCCATCCATGAATGAAAGCAAGGCGTGCCTAGTAGTGAAGTCCACTAATTCGTCGATATGCGGCAGAGGAAAGTCGTCCTTCGGACTGGCTTTATTCAAATCCCTGAAATCCACACATACCCGAATTCTACCGTCCTTCTTCAGCACCGGAACTATGTTGGCCAACCAAGTTGGGTATTCAGGTACCAGCAGGAACCTTGCGTTGATTTGCTTGGTGACCTCTTCTTTGATCTTGATAGCCCAGTCTGGGTGGATCCTTCTGAGCTTTTGTTTAACAGGTCGGGCCTCGGGGTCAAAAGGGATTCGGTGCTGTACAATCTCAGGATCGATTCCAGGCATGTTTTCGTAGGACCACGCGAAAACATCTTTGAAATCTTTTAATAAAGCGACTAAGTGCTCGCGCTCCTCCAAAGACAACGTGGACCAAATCTGGACCAGTCGCGGGTCCTTCTCAGTACCAACATTAATTTGGGTGATTTCATCAACCAGCGGTTTTACAAACCTCTCTTGCTCCTGATCTAGCAAATATTTCAAAACTGGAGGAATTTCTTCCTCATCGTTTTCATTGAAGTTTTGAAAGTCTGAATTAATGCAATAAATCAAGGGCACATAAAAATACTCAAAGGCCACAGCCATTCCATTTTCATTAATTACTTCCAAGTTGCCTGATATCTCTGTTACAACAGACTCAAAGGAAAAAGAAAAAGACAACCTAAATAGGACTGTGGCATCCGGGTTGTCACCCCCAGGAATACCGGACTCAGACTCAGACGAGCTGGAACCTGATTCCTACCCTACAGGCTCGGTAGAATCAGATTCCGGCTCACTACCTAACCCGGTGTTGCTCGATAAGAATCCCTCCTCGTACTGCCAGACGAGGGAGGGTGCGATGGACGCATCCAAAATGTTTGCAGATGGGCTTGCAACCGCTTCATTCCCAATCATAGACACCGAGAGATCATCCCCCAAGCACTCATGTACGATCGAAGGAGCTGAAAGTAGACTAGCCAGTGCTACCCCCATTTCAATCTCGGTGCTCTCGGAATCCAGTTCCTTACACTGCTCAACCTCAGTTGATGGGTCTGTCTGCTCTCCGGCAACATCATCCCCGGACAACTGCAGGTCGAAGAAGATCTCAAACCCTAGCAAGCGACGCTTCTCTATGTTCAACCATGGCTCTAGGAAGCTGAAAGTCTTCCCCCTCCCAGACAAACCGTCCGTTCAGAGTGCCTTGGATAGGCTGATGGATCAGCTCAAAATGCTTCCCAGTCTGCTTGGCTCTGGTTCTCCCAGCCATTTCTTTGCCTTTCCTCACCCACTCCTCTTTGGTGGGCAGATAACCCAAGCCAAAGGTATGCGGGTTGTGCGGCACTTCGGCCGATACTGCTGCCCTTCCGGCCAATTTTTTCTAATCCCATCCCAGGGATGTGTAGGAGCTTGTTTATGAGGTACACTGACTGTGCGCCAATATGATATCCCTGTTTCGGAAAATGTTAATTGGTCCTTAATATAATTATGGTTATGTGTTTAACATGATTTTGTGTGCCATTATGTGAAAATATGTGGTTTTGAATTTTTATCTGTTCACTGTAGGAATATCTGTTTGATTATCTGCTTTGGGAATTAAATTGAAGGCCCTATCGGCCACCGAAACCAAAATTGATTACGCCATTGTGATTAGCGTAATTTTTAGAGCCTACGGTGAAATTTAATTGGAAATTGATTCGGATCAGGTTAAATTGACTTAATTAGTGAATTAGTGCTCTATTATTATATATAAAAATAATATAACAAGAGGGGCTTTTATATGAGCACTACACACTCAATTTCTCTTCTTTGGCTTGACATGGTTGATTATAAACTCTAAGGAAAAGGAGAGGGTCGGCTAGAGAGAGAGAGGGTGAAGGAAATTGGAGTTTGGGCCTCAAAGCTTGGTGATCTTGAAGGCACACTCAAGAATTTACCATAAATTGTAAGGATTAAGCTCCTAGGTGAGTAATCACCCCTTGGTTCATAAGTTTGAACTTGTAATTTTTTGTATTCAAGCTAGTTGGGTGATCAAGAGTAAGAGTTAACATGATTTGAGTTGGTTTTGTTGATTTGGTAGTCCATATGCACATGGATGTGAAGAATTGTTTTGAAATTGCATGTTTGAGCACCAAATGTATAATCCATGGGAGATTTTGATTAAAGCTCTTATTTTGACCTTCTCTTCATCATCTAAGTTGAGAATGAGAGTAATTTGCCACATGCATGTACAATTCACAAGGGTGTAAGTGTTGAATGCATGAAATTATTATGTTGGTAATGAATTTGGTGTAAATTGGGACATGCATGTGATTAATTTGTGAAATTGAGCTTCATAATGTTGTGATTTGGTGTTTATACCATGTTAGTACGTGTATATGTGATGTTTGAGCCAAAAGCATGCATCTAGAACCTTTGAACGTCGAATTGAAGCTCAAGAACATGTTCTGGATTTTCCAGAATTTTGATTCCCGCTCGAGCGGGGAAACTGCTGCTCAAGCATGAGATTCGTGTTCCTAGTATTTTCTACAGACATGGTGTCCGCTCGAGCAGGGAAGTTCACACTCGAGCGGGGAGCCATATAGAGAGGCCTTTTGCTCGAGCGCCAGAGTTCCCGATCGAGCGTAAATTTGACATATCCAGCACTTTTGCAAGCCTCAAGGGTCTGCTCGAGTGGGGAAGTCCACGCTCGAGCGGGGACCCTGTTTTCTAAAATTTTGAAAAGACATTCTGTGTTTCATTTTCTGTTCTCTTTCACTTCCAAGTACTCTTAGGCATGCATTGAGCATTGTAATTGAGTTAAAGAGATAAGGATGAAGCCTAAAAAGGAAAATGTCAATTTAGAATGGATCGAACTGTTTGTGACCCTTTTGTGTTCATGGGATGTGTAGGGTCGAGCTCCATGGCAAACCAACCCACCGATCACTGTGAGTAATATCTTAATAGAGATATCTGAAATATGTTGTTGTCCAATTGCTTACTTCTATGTAAGTTTTATAAGTTCATTGATTCGATTGGTGGACAATGTTTGCTATACCAAATGAGTGGGCCAGAGGCCAATCTGATCTGAATAATAGAATGAATGGGCCAGAGGCCGTTTTGACATGAATGGATGGGCCAGAGGCCGTTTTGACATGAATGAATGGGCCAGAGGTTGTTTTGGCATGAATGGATGGGCTAGAGGCCGTTTTGACATGAATGAATAGGCCGGAGGCCGTCTTGACATGAATGAATAGGCCGGAGGCCGTTTCGACATGAACGAATGAATGGGCCAAAGGCCATTTTGTCATCTGAATGGGCCAAAGGCCGTTTTGACACAAATGAAAGTTTGAATGTGCCAAAGGCCAGTTTGTTTGGAACCACAGTCACTTGACCTAAATTGTATATATATGTTAAATAGAAATATGAATTGGGCCTAAGGCCGTTTGAAGCTTCTTTAATTGATATTATTCAATGGGCTTTCGCTCACGCTCATTCATGTGTTTGTAGGTGAGCCAAGAGAAGTCCAAACCCAGCCACAGTGAAGTCTATGTGGAACAACAAAGGTTTTGGGAGAGTCAGCCCTTGTGTCTCTCGCACGAGATCCGTCTTCGCCCTTTTGTTATGTATTTATATTCTATCATGTTGGCGAAGACTTTGCATCTGTTGTATATAGTCGTGATGGGTTGGCTTAGACTTATATGATCTTGTATGTACAGAACCTTATGTAGTACATATTTTGTTGTGAGTTATTAATATGCATATGTATGGTTTGTTATGATGTGCCATGTAAGCACAGCTCTATGGAGAAAGTTTTAAATTGCTTTCGTTTGGCCCTCATTAACTTTGTTAAAATACGTTTGGTTGGTTCAAGGCCGTAGGTAATCTCTTGATTACTGGCCGGTTATGTCCTTAACCCACGGGGGCGGGTTCGGGTCATGACTGAGTGGTATCAGAGCACGAGTTAATAACTCACACACTTGTCCGAAAGAGCAATAAGTGTCTAGAAAAGACTAGGATGCATTCATATGATAAGTGTGAAATTGAAAGCATCAAGAATATGCTTAAGTGTTTTGATTTGAACAATTATGTGCTATAAGTTGTGATTTACTTGCATTGCAAATTATTTGACTATATATACTCTCTAATATATGCATATTTGTGGAAGTTTTGTATAAAGTATAATGCAAGTTTAATCAAATGGTGAGAACAAGAGGTGATGAGATAGAGGAGTCCTCTACTGCCAGAATAGATCGAATGGAAAGACTGATACAGGAAATGACAAAAGCTTTGAGGCAGCAACAGGAGTGGCAACAGCAGTGGCGGCAACCACATTCGCCACCTCCACCTCCGGCACCACCCATGCCAGATAATCAGAATGATGATCGAATAATAGCTCTCACCAAAGAATTCAAGAAGATGAAACCACCACAGTTCCATGGTGGATTAGATCCATTGAAAGCTGAGGCATGGGTTCTCAGCATTGAGAAATTGTTTGAAGTGTTCCCTTGCTCAGAGACACAGAAAGTGCTTCTAGCCACTTTTATGCTAGAAGACGAGGCAAGAAGATGGTGGATGTTAATGCGAGAAAATCACAAGGATGTTGATTGGGTAAAATTTTTGAAAATTTTCTATGACAAGTACTTCCCGCAGTGTGTTCGGGACAAAAAAGTAGCAGAGTTCATGGAACTTAAGCAAGACAGTATGACTGTAGCTGAGTATGAGGCCAAATTCACTGAATTGGCCAGGTTTGCACCACACGTGATTGATAAGGACTATAAAAAGTGAGGCATTTTGAAGGTGGGCTTCGAAGCGACATTTTAGAAAGAGTGAATGTTTTGAAGCTAGAAACCTACATTGTGGTGCTAGATAGGGCCATCATATCAAAGGCTAACATAGCTAGACAAGCTAAGCCAACGACAGAATGGAAAGGCAACAAAAGGCAAGGCTTCTTTTCAAAGAAGAAATTTCTAAAAAAGCAAAACACAGGCTCGTCAAATACTTCAAATTCTTCCCGGGACACAACTCCCATGTGCAACATTTGTAGCAAAAGGCATCGTGGAGTTTGTTACCGTGCATCAGGAGCCTGTTTCAAATGTGGGAAGCAAGGGCATATGCCCGAGATTGTAATCAGAATGGTGGAAAGATAGCTGCTAGTTCCACTGCATCGATCCCAAAATCGGGAAATACTTTGAGATCTGCTACCACCGGGGATACCGTGAGACATGGAAGAGTTTTTGCGCTTGTTCCGGGCGATACACGGAGTGCTAACGCAGTTGTCTCAGGTACTATTTCAATATGTAATCAGGATGCTTTTGTGTTAATTGACTCTGGATCCACACACTCTTTTGTGACATATGCATTTGCATCTAGACTGAATAGACCCTTAGAATTACTGCCATATCTGCTATGTGTGTCTGCTCCATCTGGGGAATCTGTATTGTGTGAATCTATATACTGGTTTTGTGATATGCGTGTTGAGGATGCTATCCTATGTGTGGATTTGTTGCCCTTAAATTTTAGACATTTTGATGTAATTTTGGGCATGGATTAGTTGACCAAATATTGTGCCACCATTGATTGTGTGACAAAACGGGTTGTGTTTAGACCACCAGAACAGAAAGAGATTGTGTTTGTGGGTAATGGAGTAGTGCCTCCACCTTATTTGATATCTGCAATGAAAGCATGTAAACTGATCAGGAAAGGGTGCCAGGGTTATTTGTGCTATGTGTTGTCTGAACAATCTGTGAATGTTGAACTGAATGATATCCCTATTGTTAGAGAATTTCCAGATGTGTTCCCAAATGAATTACCAGGGGAATTAATATATAGGGAAATAGAGTTTACTATTGAAACTGTGCCAGGCACCCAGCCCATTTCTAGAACTCCCTACAAAATGGCTACTGCCGAAATGAAAGAATTGAAAGAACAGTTGCAAGACTTGCTTGAAAAGGGGTTTATTCGACCTAGCACTTCGCCTTGGGGTGCACCAGTATTGTTTGTGAAAAAGAAGGATGGAACTTTGCGTTTGTGTATCGATTATCGGGAATTGAACAAGGTAACAATAAAGAACAAATATCCCCTACCTCGTATTGATGACTTATTTGACTAGTTGTAGGGATCACAAATGTTTTCCAAGATTGATTTGAGATTCGGGTATCATCAGCTGAAAGTTAAGGCAGATGATGTTGAGAAAACCGCATTCAGAATGAAGTATGGACATTTTGAGTTTCTTGTTATGCCATTTGGAGTGACTAATGCTCTGGCAGCATTTATGGACTTAATGAACTGAATTTTTAAAACCTACCTTGACGAATTCGTTGTGGTTTTTATTGATGACATTTTGATATATTCTAAAGATAGACTTGAACATGAACATCATTTGAGAACTGTCCTACAAATACTTTGGGAAAGGAAATTATTTGCTAAACTAAAGAAATGTGAGTTTTGGTTGGATGAAGTTGTTGTCTTAGGGCATGTAATCAATAAGGAAGGAATTTTAGTGGACCCGCAGAAAATAGAGGCGATTATGAGTTGGCCTACACCAACCAATGTGACAGAAGTCCATAGTTTCATGGGCTTAGCTGGGTGCTACAGGAGGTTTGTGAAGGACTTTTCGAAATTAGCTGTGCCTCTTACCCAATTGACACGTAAAGGGCAACCGTTTGAATGGAACGACGAAAGAGAATCTGCTTTCTATGAACTGAAAACAAGATTGACCACTGCACGAATTTTGACACTACCTTCAGGTACGAAAAATTTTGTAATTTTTAGTGATGCGTCTTATAAAGGTTTGGGTTGTGTGTTAATGTAGAACGGAAAAGTTATTGCTTACACCTCCCAACAGTTGAGGCCACACGAGAAAAATTATCCAACGCACCTAGAATTGGCCGCAGTTGTTTTTGCTTTGAAAATCTGGCGGCATTATTTGTATGGAGCAAAGTGTGAAGTCTACACGGATCACAAAAGTTTGAAATACTTTTTCACACAGAAAGAGTTGAATATGCGGCAGAGGAGATGGCTGGAATTGATAAAGGATTATGATCTGGAGATTCAGTATCACCCCGGGAAAGCTAATACAGTTGCTGACGCCTTGAGTAGAAAATCAACGGGGAGTATGGCTTGTCTGCTTACTGAACAGAAAGAGATCTTGCAAGATTTTGAAAAATCTGAATGTCATGACCCGAAACCGCCCCTAAAAGTTTGGGCATGACTACCTCCGACACAGACATCAAGAGCGACATAAGTAACATATGGGGCCTGAACGGAAGCACTTGATAACAAAACAAACTCTATTCCATTGAGCTACCACTAGTATGCTAGGACCGCAAACATCATATTAGGTAAATGATATACAGAAAACATACACCCAAGTGTTATACACATACATGCACACACTTAAAACTAGCCCTCTAACCGGGCGCATAACGAAAACATGCATGAGAAAGGCTTATATACAGTCAACCATAGACAGACAACTAAAGCATAAACAGAAAACTTAACAAACTTTACAAAATGCACGGGCTTCATCCTAAGTGCCTGGGCACATTGAGGTTGACAAAAGGGAGACAAGCCTTGAAGGTTAGGACTGGCTTCCCGATTGTTTACCTACAGAAACAGACAAAATACAGAATGAGTAAAATTCAATGAATAATAGCACATACATAAAGTAATAGTTAACCTAAAGAACAAAGCATATAACTGTAGAGGCATATGATTAATTACATTCTATAATTATTTCCAGAACAGCCATGGGTCCAGTTTTCTTAACAGAGTGGCTTTCAGTCCAGTAATGTATAGAACGGCCATAGGCCTAACAGATACAGAACGGCCATAGGCCCAAAAATATCAGAACGGCCATCGGCCCAGAAATAACAGAACGGCCATCGGCCCAGAAATAACAGAACGGCTTTAAGCCCAGTTCATATATGTATGGACTCAAGAGGTAGCTCGCACGGATTCTAAAGGTGGCTCCCACCAAAGTGTAGTACTTAGTTCCGTACAACACTTTGTTCCATTCCAGAAATCAATAAGTTTTAAAAACCAAACAATTCATACTATATCATTTCATAAACGGAATGAATTAACATGGCAGGATGCATAAACAGAACGAATAAACCGAACAGAATAATCCCAAATTCATAAGAAGATCGTCGCAGAATAGTGGGCATAATCATCTTACGTATGTCAGAACATTAACAACACTCCTTGATAGACGTCACAAATATCATTATAGTACGAGCAATAAGAACAGAATAATTTACCTCATAACAGTCTTGATTCATCATTGACAAAACAGAATGATTTGGAATACAGGAATGTTTACTATAAATCAATACAGGTAATGTACAGATAACAGAACGTTACTAATGCCTTTCACCAGTAAGCAATCCCAATTATGTTCATCCACTATAGGCAAACACTTATGTTGTAAGACATGTATTACCTAACAGACTATAGGAATCCCTATTAGGGTACTTGGGATATCATATTCCTGACAAGCGGAGTGTACTCTCACGAACTCTTTTTGTTAACTAATTCTATTATATGAATAGTTGGTATGAAATTCTTATACGAAATTATGGATCATTCATAGGGTATAGCACATTACCGATAATCATTATCCGTAATCGGAATACAGAATAATCTCTGAATCACAGCGATGTATGCCAAATCTTTCAATGACCACACAGGTTCACACTAATTCCCAATCCACATATCATTGCTCACGGAAAATAGAATGTTAATAATAAGAAGTATTAACGGTAAATAATGTACATTTGTAGTACTATTACTCACAGTGCAACAACGGAGTGCTTGACCTTCCCGATGTATGCCCTATACACATACATAGCTCACACATTAGTTCCTTTCCTTGTTGCATCATTTTCAAACTCATCTCGCTTCAAATGAATTTACAGACATCAAAAAGGTATCAAATACAAAATCTAAAAATATCAGAGGGTCGAGCACGTAAAACGGAGCAAGCCATTTTTTCCAGCATGGGCCGCATGTGCAGCTGTGAGCCCCGCACGTGCAGTAAGGCTTCCCGCACGTGCGGCAGTGATCCCCGCACGTGCGGTGATCTGGGCAGATTGCAGTTCGAAATTCCATCAAAACTCAATTTTTGGTACACTCTTTTAAGGCTCAAAATAGGTTCTTTAAATGTTAGAATATGGTTCAAAGATCATATACATAGACATTAAAGCATCTCTAAATCTCAACATAACTTGGATCTTCATCTTCTAAACTTATGAATACAATCCAATTCCACAATACCTCCAACTTCCTTGTCCATACACCCCCCCACACACACGTATATATACAACCACATATCCATATAGATGGTTTCAAGGTGATGATTAAGGAAATAAGGTAAAATTCTCACTAGATAATCCAACACAATACCAAATCCATTACTCATATAACACAACAACATAGAAGAATTCCTCATTTATTCAAAAAGAGGGGCCAATTAGAAATAAGTAGACATACCTTGAGTCTAATTCTCTACAACCCTTTAACTTTCCCCAATTCCTTCCTTGAAGAACTTCCTTCTCCTCCTCTCAAACTCTTTTCTTCTTACTAACCCTCACCAGGAGATATTTTATATTTTGAGTGATAGGTTTCCCCAAGTCAAAAAAAAAAAAAATATAAGAGGCATTGATATACATAAAAGTAAATAAAGACAAAATTTAACCAGTTTAATCATTCCTAATTAAAATTTCATAGAAAATCATACTATGACCTAAAAATCATGAGTAATAGTTATCTTAAAGAACAAAGCATATAACTGTAGAGGCACATGATTAATTACATTCTGTAATTATTTCCAGAACAGCCATGGGTCCAGTTTTCTTAACAGAGTGGCTTTCAGCCCAGTAATGTACAGAACGGCTATAGGCCTAATAGATACAGAACGGCCATAGGCCCAGAAATATCAGAACGGCCATCGGCCCAGAAATAACAGAACGGCCATCGGCCCAGAAATAACAGAACGGCTTTAAGCCCAGTTCATATAAAAGTGATTGATGAATTTGAGACAAGTCCGAAAGCAGAGTTTGGCATTGAGAATGAAGTGTTGAGATTTCAGAACAAAATGTCTATCCCAGATATTCCGGAACTAAAGAAGAGGGTCTTAGATGAAGCCCTCAGATTCGCATTTGCTATGCATTCGGGTAATAAGAAAATGTATCAGGATTTGAAACAAACCTAATGGTGGCCTAAAATGAATAAAGAGATTGCAGAATATGTGTCCAAGTGTCTTCAATGTCAGCAAGTCAAAGCTGAACATCAGAAACCAGGCGGTCTACTTCAACCTCTCCCTATTCCTGAATGAAAGTGGGAGCATGTGACCATGGATTTCGTTGTTGGCCTACCTCGAACTTCTCGAGGTATGGATTCTATTTGGGTTGTAGTTGATAGACTGACTAAATCTGCACATTTTCTACCAGTTAGAACCACGTTTAATGCTTATAGACTAGCTACCATTTATGTTGATGAGATTGTCCGTTTACATGGAGTTCCAGTATCCATTGTGTCGGATAGAGATCTGAAATTTGTATCTAGATTGTGGAAGAGTTTGCAGGAAGCTATGGGGACAGACTAAGATTCAGTACTGCATTCCACCCACAGACCGATGGGCAATCAGAACGAACAATATAGACTTTGGAAGATATGCTTCGGATGTGTGCTTTGGACTTTCAGGGGAGTTGGGAAGGCTATTTGCCACTTACAGAGTTTGCATACAATAACAGCTTCCACTCCAGCATCGGTATGGCACCATATGAGGCTTTGTATGGTAGAAGGTGTAGATCACCTATTTGTTGGACAGAAGTCGGGGATAGAGCTTTACTTGGGCCTGAAATTGTGCAAGACACTTATGAGAAAATCAAGATTATTCAGCAAAGGCTCAAAACAGCTCAGGATCGACAAAAGAATTATGCAGATGTTCGGAGAAGACCTCTTGAGTATGAGGTTAGTGACAATGTATTCATCTGTGTATCTCCGATGAAGGGCCAAGTCAGGTTTGGAAAAAAGGGCAAGTTGTTGCCCCGTTACATTGGGCCGTTTCAGATTCTGGAAAGGCTTGGCCCAGTTGCCTATAAAGTTGCTTTGCCACCGGGATTCGAACAAATCCATAACGTGTTTCATGTGTCAATGTTGAGGGGTTACCTCCGAGACCCGTTCCATGTGATTGATTATCACCGGGTAGCTATTGATGAAAATGTGGAGTACGCCGAATGGCCGGAACGAATCGTTGACCGGCAAGTGAAGCAATTGAGAAACAAGTCCATCCCAATGGTGAAAGTAGAATGGAAAGAATACTATGGGACGGATGCCACGTGGGAAAAAGAGGATGAAATGTGCCTGCAATATCCATATTTGTTTCCCAACGAAAGTAAAATAAGTTTGAGGGACCAAACTTCCTAAAGGGGGGAAGACTGTGATATCCCTATTCCGCAGTATGTTAATTGGTCCTTAATATGAGTATGGTTATGTGTTTAACATGATTTTGTGTGCCATTATGTAAAAATATGTGGTTTTGAATTTCTATCTGTTCACCGTAGGAATATCTGTTTGATTATTTGTTTTGGGAATTAAATTGAAGGCCCTATCGGCCACCGAAACCAAAATTGATTACGCCATTGTGATTAGCGTAATTTTTAGAGCCTACGGTGAAATTTAATTGGAAAATGATTCGGATCAGATTAAATTGACTTAATTAGTGAATTAGTGCTCTATTATTATATATTAAAATAATATAACAAGATGGGCTTTTATATGAGCACTACACACTCAATTTCTCTTCTTTAGCTTGAATTGGCTGATTATAAACTCTAAGGAAAATGAGAGGGTCGGCTAGAGAGAGAGAAGGTGAAGGAAATTGGAGTTTTGGCCTCAAAGCTTGGTGATCTTGAAGGCACACTCAAGAATTTACCATAAATTGTAAGGATTAAGCTCCTAGGTGAGTAATCACCCCTTGGTTCATAAGTTTGAACTTGTGATTTTGTGTATTCAAGCTAGTTGGGTGATCAAGAGTAAGAGTTAACATGATTTGAGTTGGTTTTGTTGATTTGGTAGTCTATATGCACGTGCATGTGAAGAATTGTTTTGAAATTGCATGTTTGAGCACAAAATGTATAATCCATGGGAGATTTTGATTAAAGCTCTTATTTTGACCTTCTCTTCATCATCTAAGTTGAGAATGAGAGTAATTTGCCACATGCATGTACAATTCACAAGGGTGTAAGTGTTGAATGCATGAAATTATTATGTTGGTAATGAATTTGGTGTAAATTGGGACATGCATGTGATTAATTTGTGAAATTGAGCTTCATAATGTTGTGATTTGGTGTTTATACCATGTTAGTACGTGTATATGTGATGTTTGAGCCAAAAGCATGCATCTAGAACCTTTGAATGTCGAATTGAAGCTCAAGAACATGTTCTGGATTTTCCAGAATTTTGATTCCCTCTCGAGCGGGGAAACCGCCGCTCGAGCATGAGATTCGTGTTCCTAGTATTTTCTGTAGACATGGTGTCCACTCGAGCGGGGAAGTTCACGCTCGAACGGGGAGCCATGTAGAGAGGCCTTCCGCTCGAGCGCCAGAGTTCGCGATCGAGCGTAAATTTGACATATCCAGCACTTTTGCAGGCCTCAAGGGTCTGCTCGAGCGGGGAAGTCCACGCTCGAGCGGGGACCCTGTTTTCTGAAATTTTGAAAAGACATTCTTTGTTTCATTTTCTATTCTCTTTCACTTCCAAGTACTCTTAGGCATGTATTGAGCATTGTAATTGAGTTAAAGAGATAAGAATAAAGCCTAAAGAGGAAAATGTCAATTTAGAATGGATCGAATTGTTTGTAACCCTTTTGTGTTCATGGGATGTATAGGGTCGAGCTCCAGGGCAAACCAACCCACCGATCACTGTGAGTAATATCTTAATAGAGATATCTGAAATATGTTGTTGTCCAATTGCTTACTTCTATGTAAGTTTTATAAGTTCGTTGATTCGATTGGTGGACAATGTTTGCTATACCAAATGAGTGGGCCAGAGGCCAGTCTAATCTGAATAATAGAATGAATGGGCCAGAGGCCGTTTTGACATGAATGGATGGGCCAGAGGCTGTTTTGACATGAATGCATGGGCCAGAGGCCATTTTGGCATGAATGCATGGGCCAGAGGCTGTTTTGACATGAATGGATGGGCCAGAGGCCGTTTTGAAATAAAATAATGATTGGGCCGGAGGCCGTTTTGACATGAATGAATGGGCCAGAGGCCGTTTCGACATGAACGAATGAATGGGCCAAAGGCCATTTTGTCATCTGAATGGGCCAAAGGCCGTTTTGACACGAATGAAAGTTTGAATGGGCCAAAGGCCAGTTTGTTTGGAACCGCAGTCACTTGACCTAAATTGTGTATATATGTTAAATAGAAATATGAATTGGGCCTAAGGCCGTTTGATGCATGTTGTTCTACATATCATCTGTATAGCTTCTTTAATTGATATTATTCACTGGGCTTTCGTTCATGCTCATTCATGTGTTTGTAGGTGAGCCAAGAGAAGTCCAAACCTAGCCACAGTGAAGTCTATGTGGAACAACAAAGGTTTTGGGAGAGTCATCCCTTGTGTCTCACACACGAGACCTGTTTTAGCCCTTTTGTTATGTATTTATATTTTGTCATGTTGGCGAAGACTTTGCATCTGTTGTATATAGTCGTGATGGGTTGACTTAGACTTATATGTTCCTGTATGTACAGAACCTTATGTAGTACATATTTTGTTGTGAGTTATTAATATGCATACGTATGGTTTGTTATGATGTGTTATGTAAGCACAGCTCTGTGGACAAAGTTTTAATTTGCTTCCGTTTGGCCCCCATTAACTCTGTTAAAATACGTTTGGTTTGGTTCAAGGCCGTAGGTAATCTCTTGATTACTGGCCGGTTATGTCCTTAACCCACGGGGCGGGTTCGGGTCATGACAGGGCCGCTCGAGCTTAGACCTGCTCAAGCGTAAGAAACTCCGCTCGAGCGTGAAAAACACTTCTGCAGTATTCTTGCAGACGCACAAAGTACTGAAAGATTGCAAACCCCGCTCGAGCGCAAGAAGACCCACTCAAGCAAAAGACCAAAATTCTGAGCAACAAGGTTCTAGACCAATTAGCGACCAACCTATTCTAAACACGCCCAAGACAATCCAAAATTCAAATTCAAAGAGTACGAGGAGGAAAAGACATAAATAACAACATTAAACCACAAGACCCGAGTTCAGAATACCATAAGAGTCTGGTTAAAATCCGGGGTCGCCAAAACATTTTATTTCAATTTTAAATTTTAAAATTTGCACAAATTCTAATAAAGAAAAGTATAAACAATTGAATAGAAAGAGTCATTCATCTTCGTAATAGAACATAAATCATTTATTATTAATATTAACTAACAATATTTTAGGGGAAAAAAACTATAGTCATAATTAATTGAACATCAAAACAAATTAATACTTGGGCAAATTACACTAACAATCTCTATTGTTTAGGGTTGTGTCACTTTGGTCCTTGACTATAGTGATCCTGATTTTTCCTCTCACATTTATTGTATTCCCAACCCGGTTCTGTGGTTGATGGTTGTTGTCTGTGTTGTATTTCCATCCTTTAACTCTTAGTAACTGAGTTTAGAATTGTTTTGGGCATGTTTTGAACAGGTGGGTTGAGTTTTGGTCTTAAATGTTGTTGCCCAGGTTTTTGGTCATCCGCTCAAGCGGGTCCCTTTGTGCTCGAGCGGAGTTTGCACACTTTCAGTATCTTGTGCGTCTGCAAAGCTACTGCAGATGTGTTTTTCACGCTCAAATGGATTTACTTACGCTCGAGCGGGTCGCGCTCGAGCGGGTGTCTTTGCGCTCGAGCAGGTGTTCAATGTCTATAAAAGTTCTGGGAGGATGTAATCTACGCTCGAGCGGGTTTCCTTTTTGTGCTCAAGCGGGTCTTTCTACGCTCGAGCGGGTCAAGTTTTTGTGTTTGACGCTCGAGCGTCCTATTCTCCACTCAAGCGGGTCATGCGTATATCAGATCTGGACTGTGATATTTTAAATCACTTTTTACACACACTCTCTCTCTCTCTTACTTTTCAAAACCTCCATTGGAGAGCTCCTCTCTCTAAAAACACAACTTCTCTCTAGGGTTTGATCTAATTTGAGTGATCCACCCCCTTAGTGTCTTTGTAAGAAGTGTAGAGCTTGGCTTGGGCTACCTATCAATCCGAAAATCTTGGGATTTGGAGCACTTTCGATTTTCTTCACTTTCTCCTTTGAGCTCCGACTTTAAGGTGGGGGATAACTACTCATCTTTATGAGCTTTGACATAGATTTTGAGCATTTTGTATAAATGGTTCTATTTGGGTGTTAGAGTTTAAGATTTGAAATATTGAGAAAGAGGGGTTTGTTATTTTAGCCCATAAATGTGTATTTTGGGTCTTCCATGAGGTTATTGTTAATATTTGAGCCTTTTGGTCAAAGTTGAGAAACAGGGGAGAAAGCCCTAATTTTTGTTATGAATTAATTTATATAATTAATTTGGGAATGTTATGGAAATATAAAATTGAGTTGGGGATAATGAAATTGGCTCATTATGTAGTAGAATGGTGGAGTTGGACTTAATAATCACTCACTTTTGAGAATTATTGATAATTTATCTGTTGGTGCATTTATTATCTGTTTAGAAATAACTGCTTTGGGCTATCAGTGGAGGATAGTCTTGATTGTTGTAGACACTACATGATGATTAGGTAA
>NW_021025866.1:1236773-1252912 GCF_004153795.1 Camellia sinensis
ATGTAGCCATGCTAAGCGCGACCGCTGCATCTTTAATTATCGAAGCATCAGAAGGGATCACTGTGTTTTTTTATCTTCGGTTGAATAACGAAAGGCACAATCACATTTGATTCCTCTAAATGAGGTCGTTTGTCGGCGCGGTTACCTTTTGAGCCGGCCTCAACTTCGGCAGAGCGCTTCCCGGCCCTTTCTTTAGTCTCTCGATCGGCCTGCACAACCAACTCAGCCTCGGCACTTTGTATTTCTGCTGTCCCCTCCTCAATAACAGGCAAGGCGGGCTGAGATTCGCTAACAGGTAGGGAGGGTTGAGTTTCAGTAGCAGGAGGCACTCCGGGTCGAATAGCCTCTGCCTTTCGTCGTGCTGCCATCCTTTCCGCGTTCGCCTTTTTGGCAAGTTGTATGAGGCTTAACCCAGCCATATCTTCGGGGTAAGTGCCGGGAAGGTCCTCCAGACCGTGAAAAATGTCGTCGGGTGGAAGGTCATCTCGGCTCGAAGTGGACGGAGGGTCGGCTGAGTTGAGGCCGGCTTCCTCAAAGGCTAACTGCAAAGCCTCTTCTTCGGTTTCGGACTGATCGGACTCGACAACCTCAACTACTTCTGGTCGTTCTGAATCGGACCCCTCAAGATCGACTTGCCTCAAATTTTTGAAATCGGTCAAGATAAGGGCGGTAAGAAACTCCTCACCCTTTGGAACTGGGATGTTTTCTGCCGTCGAGAAGGTCGTATAAGTCAGCTCGTAGCGGAGAAGAACGTGGGCCGCCTTCCCCTGTTTTTGAAGACTTGGCCGGCCGAAATATCTGAGCGCAACCTTGATTTCTGAAAGAACGGAGTCGTCGGTTGAAGTCAGGACTTTCTTCAAATCGTTCCTTGCACGAGCAAAACCATGAGGTCTCAAAAATGAAGCTTTATGAATATAACGAAAAATAAATAAAAGAAGCTACACGGCCACCTGGTTCACCCCTCTGTCTAGGAATAGGATTGAGGCGATCCTCGCTTTCGCCGAATTCCCAGTTACCTTGGACAACGACCATAACATCATCGACTCGCTTCCTAGAACTGGAAAGCATAGTCTCTAGTTGATGGTTTTGTATGGAGAAATATCATAACATGATTTGGCATTCCAAGGGCACTTATTTCAAACAACGGCACCCAGTTTGATTGCGATGTCTACAGGAACTGTGCAACAAGTATGGTATTCGGCCCTATTATTCCTCCCCAGCTTATCCACAGAGTAATGGCCAAGCTGAAGCCTTCAACAAATCTATTTTAGACGGCATCAAAGAGAGGCTGGAAAAAGCTAAAAGAAGATGGGTCGAAGAGTTGCCAAGTGTATTATGGGCTCATCACACTATTCTGAGGCGGTCCACTAGGGAGACGCCGTTCGCTTTGTGCTTCGGAACGCAGGCAATCATACCCTTGGAGATCGGCCTCCTAACCTTGAAATCAACAGTTTCTGACTTGGGCCGAAATGACATCATGTTGGCCTTGGATTTGATTCTGATTGAAGAACAGAGAGACCGTGCCCTTGCATCCATGGCACGGTACCAATAGCAGTTTACCAAGTCATATAATCAGCGTGTTCAACTGCACCGCTGCACACCAGGAGAGTTGGTCCTGAAGAAAATGCTTCCAGCTGCCAAGAATTCGGCCGACGAAAAATTGGGTCCTAACTGAGATGGCCCTTATCAGATCGACTCAGTCGCGGAAGTAGAGGCATATCGGCTCAAAGACATGTTTGGAAGAAGTCTGCCACGGCCTTGGAATTTCACGCATTTGCGTAAATTCTATCATTGACCCGACTTGTGGGGCATGATACTTGTTTTGAATGGTTTACCATGTACATATTTCACTTTTGCAATGCAAAGTTTCCCGTTTTCTCATTGCGCAATTCAGTTCAAAAGTCTTCAGATTTGGAGCCCCATTAGTGCATGACACTTTTGGGCCGATTAAGCCTCCGGATTTGGAGCGCCCTTCATGTATCACAATTAGCCAAGAAACGTCTTCAGATTCGGAGCCCCATTAGTGCATGACACTTTTGGGCCGATTAAACCTCCAGATTCGGAGCGCCCTTTGTGTATCACGATTGGCCAAGAAAAGTCTCCGGATTCGGAGCCCCATTGGTGCATGACACTTTTGGGCCGATTAAGCCTTCGGATTCGGAGTGCCTTTCGTGTATCACAATTGGCCAAAAAAAGCCTCCGAATTCGGAGCCCCATCCGTGCAAGTCACGTTTGGGCTGAATAAGACTCCGGATTTGGAGCGCCCTTCGTGGATATCACGATTAGCCAAGACAAAAAGCCTCCAATTTCGGAGCCCCATTCGTGCAGGTCACATTTGGGCCGAATAAGACTCTGGATTTGGAGCGCCCTTCGTGGATATCACGATTGGCCAAGACAAAAAGCCTCCGAATTCGGAGCCCCATCCGTGTAGGTCACGTTTGGGCCGAATAAGACTCCGGATTCGGAGCGCTCCTCGTGGATATCACGATTGGCCAAGACAAAAAGCCTCCGAATTCGGAGCTCCATCCGTGCAGGTCACGTTTGGGCCAAATAAGACTCCGGATTCAGAGCGCCCTTCGTGGATATCACGATTGGCCAAGACAAAAAGCGTCCGAATTCGGAGCTCCATCCGTGCAGGTCATGTTTGGGCCAAATAAGACTCCGGATTCGAAGCACCTTTCGTGGATATCACGATTGGCCAAGACAAAAAGCCTCCGAATTCGGAGCCCCATCTGTGCAGGTCATGTTTGGGCCGAATAAGACTCCGGATTCGGAGCGCCCTTCACGGCAAAAATTAAAGCATGCAAACATTCAAAATGAAATGCTTAATTAAGTTGAGCCGGCACAAACAGTATAAACAAGTTGAAGCACGCAAACATTTAAAACAGAGTATTTTATTAAATTAACTGATAAATACATAGCTGACGCCCAATCTGCGTTGGAGCGTTTACAATATGTTCAATTCTATTCGGCGTCACCTTCGTCATCGCTCTTCTCAATTTTGAAAGCGCCAAAAGGAAAGTAATGACGTTGGTATAATGGCAACGTCAATTCAACTCCTGCTTCTTGGAGAGCCTTTGCGGCTTGGAGAGCATTAATCCACCCGTGCCTAAAGCCCCTATTCTCGCATCGGCATACCTCCTCTGCGAGTTTCTCCTTGGTCTTGTCTATCCCGACTTTCCAGCCGTCGTGGAAGCCTTTTTCATAACCCATGGACCTTGCAGTCTTTACTGCAAACATGCTTGTCGTATCTTAATCGACAATCGTATGACTTATCGACTCTTTCCTCCACGACCGGGTTAGATTGTTCGGCCGCACGCGGCTCGACAGTTTGGGCCTTCCTTAGCTCACGCTCGGCCTTCTCCTCACGAGCCTCCAAGTTTTGAATTCGTTCGTTATTCTTCTCTATCTCCCACCGCACAGCGTGCAGACGCATACCGACTTTATAGGCGGTATACAGCCCTCTCACTGCTCCATGGATGCCCTCTCGAAACACTTCGAAATCCTGTCGACCAACCATCGACTGCTGGACTTCCGGTGAAAAAATCTGTCGAGCGAACTCGACTGTTACACCTGGGTCGTTAACAATAGAATCCGCCCCCGTTGTCGGTTTATTCCCCACAAAAACCACAAAACTCAACGGTCGCGGCGTCGCATCAGACTCATTTCTCGGTCACGGTCGAGGACGGTTGAGGAGAGCTGCCCCGTTGCTGTTTTTCCCTTCGGGGTGATCTACTTCGACGACTTGGGGGCTGACGTTTTTCCCGTTCCCTAGACGTCTTACTTCTCATTCGTGTGGGCTCACTACTGCGATTCATTTCAGTGTCAAGCTCAACTAATGTCCGCCCTTCTCCTCTACTGTTGAGGAACAGTCTATTTGGCATTCGCACTTATCTAATCTTCCGCAACAAACTGGTTTAAATTGAGTCTGAACACAATAAGTGGAATTACGGGCGCGAAGAACCCACCCCATTTATTCCTAACGCATGCAGCGCCCCCGAGGCGATTTCATTAATACTAAACTCCAAAACTCCGAAGCCGATCGACGTGCGCCGCAGCCACGCCACGAACTAATGATATTCGGCTTTCGGAGTTCATACATTGGCTGGGCAATGGCAGATTTATTAATCTGATTGACCAAATATCTAAGCTCGATGCCGATCGATCTGTGCCGCAGCCACTCCATGAACTAACGATATTCGGCTTTCGGAGTTCATTGGCTGGGGCAAGGGTAGATTAATTAATCTGATCGGCCAAATATCTAAGCCCGATGCCGATCGATCTGTGCCGCAGCCACTTCATGAACTAATGATATTCGATTTTCAGAGTTCATACATTGGCTGGGCAATGACAGATTTATTAATCTGATCGGCCAAATATCTAAGCTCGATGCCGATCGATCTGTGCCGCAGCCACTCCATGAACTAATGATATTCGGCTTTCGGAGTTCATACATTGGCTGGGGCAAGGGCAGATTTATTAATCTGATCGGCCAAATATTTAAGCCCGATGCCGATCGATTTGTGCCGCAGCCACTCCATGAACTAATGACATTCGGCTTTTGGAGTTCATACATTGGCAGGGCAGATTTATTAATCTGATCGGCTATTCGATGAGGATAAATTACTAAATTACCTAGTTATCTAATCGGCAAGTGTACACGAATGTTTTATCCAAAGTAGCAAAAAGCAATACCATTCATCAATAGCAAAATTAAGCACAAATAATAGCAAAGTACAAAGGAAATTTTCATTAGTAAATTGGGCACAGACTGTAGCCATTTTACATATGAAAACTACTAAACAAAAAGCTACAAGTTTACATGGAAATGCCTAGCAAAAACTTAAAAACTGTAGTCATTTTACACATAAAAACTACTA
This sequence comes from Camellia sinensis, assembly GCF_004153795.1. NCBI lineage: Eukaryota > Viridiplantae > Streptophyta > Magnoliopsida > Ericales > Theaceae > Camellia > Camellia sinensis. The sequence goes on from NW_021025866.1 coordinate 1,241,654, forward strand.
AACGAAAAACTGCAACAATACATTCAAAATCCTTAAACAAAAATAACTAAAGTGTCACTCTAATCAATCCTCAGAGTCAGACTCTAGCGGCTTAACGTCCACTTGCTCGTATGGAATCAGCATAGCTAATGTCACATTAGCAACAACAAGGGCTTTGAGCTAGCTGTGTTTGAATCCCCGATTTTCAAATTTGGGGACTTCTTCTACATAATTTGTGAGAGCAGCGCTTTGCCCAGCCTCGTACGCCTTGGAAGCCTCGGAGTTAGTTACTTCCTTCGCCTTCTTCGATTCTTCCAAGTCAGCCTCCGGTTTGGCAATCGCCTCTTGGGTTAACTTGAGCACATCTTCGCTCACGTTCGCCTTCTCCTCGGCGGCCAATCTGAGCTGGTCTGAATTTCTCACCCTTTCCATCTCGACCTCAGCCCTTGCACCTTCTATCTTCGCCCTCGCTGCTTCGAACTCGGCCCTGCTCCTCTGGTCCTCAACTTCTAATTGTAAACGGCTAATTTGTTCGATGGCATCATGCTGGTGATGGCCTATCTCGGTTATCCTTCCAACCGTCTGCAAAACAGGAAATTAAAACCAAAACAATATATGCATAAAAGGGAAAACAAGATCAAGGTATATACCAGAAGAGCCGATTGAGCAGCTAATGCTATTGCCAACAGATTCGGCTTCGCCCGGAAAGCCGCCTTGTCGGCCGGCAATGAGACTGACGAAGCCATGCTCAACGCCACGGCTGGGTCTTTCATAGCCAACGCGTCAGAGGAGATCGGCATGTTTTTTTTTTATCTTTGGTTGAACGACAAAAGGCATAACCACATCCAACTCCTCTAATCGCGACCGTTTGTCAGGGGGGTTTTCTTTAGAGCCGGCCTCGACCTCGGTAGGACGTTTCTCTGCCCTTCGCTCAGCCTCTTGACTCGTCTGCACAACCGTCTCCAACTCGGCATTTCGGGTTTGAGCCGTCTCCTTCTCGATAACAGGCAGGGAGGGCTTAGCTGCGACGGTAGGTGGCACTTCAGATCGAATAGCCTCTGCTCTCCGCCGCGGGGCTATGCTTTTCGCTTTTTCTTTTTGGTAAGTTGTGCGAGTGACAACCCGGCCATGTCTTCGAGGTACGTGCCGGGAAGTTCTTCTAAACCAGTAAAAATGTCGTCAAAAGGATGGTCTCCTCGGCCCAAAGTAGACGGATGGTTGGCTGAATTGAGACCAGCTTCCTCAAAGGCCAACTTCAAAGCCTCGTCTACTTCGGCTTTGGACTGGTCTGACTTTTCAATGACCTCCTCAGCTACTTCCGCCTGCTCCGAGTCGGATCCGTCGAAACCAACTTGCTGCAAGTTTTTGAAGTTGGTTAAAACAAGAGCCGTAAGAAACTCTTCGCCCCTCGGAATTGGGATGTTTTCTGTCGCCAAAAACGTCGTATACGTCGGCTCGTATCGAAGGAGAATGTAGGCCGTCCTCTCTTGTTTCTGAAAGCTTGGACAGCCGAAGTTTTGAGCGAGACTTTAATTTCCGTAAGAACGGCGTCGTCGGTTGAAATCAAAACTTTCTTTAAATCGTTTCCTGCTCAAGTAAAACGATGAGATCGCAAAAATAAAGCCTTGTAAATATAAGAAAAATAAACGCAAGGAGTTATATGGCCACTTGGTTCGCCCCTCCGTCTAGGAATAGGATCTAGGCAGTCCTCGCCTTCGCCGAATTCCCAATTACCTCGGATAACGACCATGACATCATCGACTCGTTTGCCAGAGCTGGAAAGCATAGTCACTAATTAATGGTCGATGTCCTTGGCCCTAAGGAAATAGCGTCCATGCCGGCCATAAGACTTGGCCAAGGCATAACAATGCCGAATAGCAGGTATGCCGAGGTTAATCCTAAGGCGATGGTTTAACTCTATAATCCCCATTACGATTCTAAAAAAGTTGATATTGGGTTGGGAAGGGATTAGACCCCAATGACGAAGGACAGCCCTAAGGAAGGGTGAAGCGGGAAACGAACTCCGTCCTCTGCAATTGATAAGAGAGGGAAGACGATTGTGCTTTCATCAGCCCTCTCCATATCAAGGGTGCTGTCTGTCAGACAGACGTCATCAGGGATAGAAAAATAGCGTCGAAAGCTAGAGACTCAATCCGCGGAGAGGAGGTCTTTCAAATGCTTTGCCATTTTCGTCAGCCTATATAAGTATGCCAAACTATAAACAAACTAGGAAAAAGGATTCAAAGCAGAGAGGAAGAGAACTTACAAGAGACGGAGAGGACAATGAAGGATAAAGGAAGTTGCAGAGGTGAGTCAGAAGGTAGTCCAAAAACTTCAAGCATCCAAAAATGTGTATGTATTTGAAAAGACAACAAAATTTTAAATCACAATAAATGGAAGCGTACGAAGGGGCGGGAAGTTGAAATGATGACCGAAAAACGTGTGCTCTGACATCTGCGTTGGAATGAGGTTAGCCGCCGAATTTCGGCTCTGACTTTTCGAGTTTGAAACCAAACACTCCACTAACTCAAACACACCAGCTAACTGTCGTTAGTGGAGTGTTTGGGGGGCAATTATGGGGGCCGAATATCGGGAGACGTAAAGAGGTCGAATAGTTGGACCTGGAGAGTCGAAATTCATATATCGCATTCGGCCCCGTTTTATACATACAAATCCAGAGGTACCCTATTCGGCCAAATAACCAGTTGAGTAAGGGGCCGAGTGAAGAGCGATTTGCAACAAAAGGAGCCAAGTAAATAATTATACGACGAATTGAAGATGGGCCCAGCCTTGAAGCCCAAGAAAGAAAAGATATAAATAGAAGAACATCATCCAGAGAGAGGTATGTGAGAATTATTATGCTTAACTTAAGATACAAGTAACTAAGAGAGCATACACTGACTTAACCATCGGAGTGCTAATCCCGACATCCCCGACCGGAGTGTTTATTCATTTTCAGGTTGTTAGCTGAGGATCTCGAGCGTCCCAGTGGATCAAAAGAATATTTCCAAACCACATCCCCACATTGAACTTTATGTATAATTTCTATTTGATTTTTCTTAAGATTTTCGTTCGGTTATTTTAATAACCTGATTATAATATTATTTTGTTCGATAATTATTTGTAGTGTAGTACTATTATTCAGATTGTCTTATTCGATTTCTTCAATATATCTAATGTTCATATATTAATATTGTCAAAAATAAAAAAATCAAACTCTAATATCAATTCTAAAACATTAGTACGGAGGATAATTAAGTTAACAGTAAATTAAAATTCAAACTTTATAACAATTTTATATAATCTTTGAGCTTATGTTTTATTTTTATATTGCCTTCACGACTAATTTGATTCAAATTTAATATTTTAAGAACTTAATTCATAAAATTAAAATTTTAAGAACTTAAATGAAAAAAGTTTTAAACTTTAGGGACTATAATTGTGATTTATCCCTTTTTTTTTTTGTTTTTTGTTTTTGCAAAATCCTTTCTCTTGGATTCAGCACATCACACCTGTTTGGTTACATGTATCCGGTGAACACATATTACATAGACATGGTTGTGTTTGTTTTGTTTGAAGGGATTAGATTAGGGGATGGAAGGATAATTATTACCACAGACAAAGGAATATAGATGCGATTATATACTATGAGATTGTTTGATTAGGGTGGATTAAAAAAATAGCAAAAATGGTTGAGTTGCCATGTCTGTCTATTGGTCTTTTGGACAGAAAAAACCCAATTAGTGGCAAAAAAGGGCTTTTAGGTGAGAATTACACTTGCACAAAAGATTAATTCTACTTGCATCACAAAATTATCTTCTTACCTCCTTAAAATATAAAACTTTTATTTTATAATTTTCATAATACTAATTTTATCAAAATCTCTATCATTAACTCTTCTCCTTATACTCAAACCTTTTAAACCCTAATTTCTTTAACCTTCACCCATCACCACCACCTCCACCGGCCCACCACCCAAACCTTTCCAAAAAAATAAAAATTTTAAAGTCACAAAACAAAGTACAAATCAAGAACAATCAAAGCACAACAAACACAACCTATTTAACTAAGATCGGAAAAGAAAGAGACTTTGGGATCGAAATCACATCAAATTTAGATAGGGCAGTGGCGATCCAGCTTCGGTCGGAGGACCTCCTCTTCCTCCACACGCCTCACTCTCAATTTCTCTCTCTAACTTCTCTCCCTTCTTTTCTTTATTTCCCTCATCTCCCTCCTCTCCCATCTCTCTTCTCTGCCTGTATCACTTTTCTCTATGACCCTTCTTCTCTATGTCACTGTGTGGGTGGGGAAGTGATGAAATTCAAGAAAGAAGCGGGAAGGCGGTATGAGGAAGAGAAAGAAGATTTTTCTTGATCCTACCACTGAACCCCATACTCCAACTCTCAGTCACAGACACATTTTTTAACACTAGCTCTGTAGAAACCTCTTTTTATGCAGTAAAAACAATATTGCAAAAAAAAAAAAAAAAAGTAACGTACACTTGGTTTGAGTTGAGAGGCAACAGTGGTGGGCTGGTAGATGTGGTGGTGATGGGGGTGGAGGTGAAGAAATTAGGGTTCGAAAGGTGTGGGTGTAAGGAGAAGAACCAATGGGATGAGGGTAAAATTGGTATTATAAAAATTTAAAAAAAATGGAAATTTAATATTTTAAAGGTAAAAAGAGATAATTTTGTGGTGTAAGTAGAATCTCTCTCCACAAAAATGGGCTTTGTTAACTAATAATTTGATTTTTTTTTTATTTTTAGCTTAGTTGATTAAACCAGGATAATTGCATGAAATTAAATCAACTGGTCCTCTAAAGGCTTAGGCCAAGTTTGGGTATTTTCAAAAAAGTCAAAAAGTTACTCAAAAAGTTAAAAAGTTAACACTATTCATCAAAAGTCAACAATTACGGCTGCACAACTCCCAATTCAAATTTTTCCGTACAAATCAATTTTTACAATTTTTTATTACACATTTTTCAATAAAAAGTCAAAAAGTTAACCCAAATATCCATATTTTCAACCTTAATTTTTTAGTCTAAAAAGACAAAAAGTACACTTTTTTAGTCTTTCTAAACTTGACCTTAGTTCTAAGGAAATAGTTGAATTAGGAGGTAAACACCTGCTACATTATAAAGATGGGGAGGGTAACTCATATTAGTTGCTAATATGACTATTGACTTTTGTTGATAAAAAATAAAAATAAAATTAGTGGTCCACATGTAAGCCTATTTGTTATTTTATGATTCATTATGTCATTTATTTGCAAGTGTTAAGTATGGTACACAAATTTGTGATTTTGTGAAAGATAGTGAGACATAATATTTTAGTGGCATACAAAAATTTCTCGAGAGGAACATAGAGGGTTTGAAAATTTAGTTGGCAAGGTAGGCCCAATCCAAGACAAGGTCCAACCCAAGATTTCATTTGGATGAAGTTTTATATTAAAATATCAATTTGTTAAATTTACTTCTCTTTAATTATTGTAAGTAATAACCCAAGGGTTTTATTTACAAACTTTATTATTATTTTTTTTTATATTTTCGGCTGGGTATGTAAATTTTAATTTTTGTTGGTCCTTTGGATTAGGTGGTGTTTTCAAGCCTTCTTAAATTTTAAATTTTTATTTTTTTATTGGAGGTCTTTGCACAAAGAGGATTTTTTTTCTTGGCATTTGGACGACGAGATTTATTTATTGTTATTTTTTGGGGGGGTCTTGGGATAAATAGTTTTTTCAGTGTTCACAATTGGAAGTTTTTGGAGAGCAGGAGGTCTCTTTTTGTCCTTGGGTCTTTTAACAAAGAACTTTTTTGGTTGGGCTTTGGAGGGGAAGAATTTGGGCATTTTGGTAATAAAAAAAAGGATTTTTTTGGTGAAAAGTCCCTTCCGTTGGGCCTTTTTCATGTGAAGACCACGTAATAAAATACTAGTTCCAAAAGTCCCTCAAATAAAAAAAAAAAAGAAAAATTGCAAAAAAAAAAAAAAAAGTAACGTACACTTGGTTTGAGTAGAGTGGCAACAGTGGTGGGCTGGTGGATGTGGTGGTGATGGGGTGGAGGCGAAGAAACTAGGGTTTGAAAGGTTTGGGTGGAAGGAGAAGAACCAATGGGATGAGGGTAAAATTGGTATTATAAAAATTTAAAAAAAAATGAAAATTTAATATTTTAAAGGTAGAAAGAGATAATTTTGTGGTGTAAGTAGAATCTCTCTCCATAAAAATGGGCTTTGTTAACTAATAATTTGATTTTTAAATTTTTTTTTTTATTTTAGCTTAGTTGATTAAACCATGATAATTGCACGAGATTAAATCAATTGGTCCTCTAAAGGCTTAGTTCTAAGGAAATAATTGAATTAGGAGGTAAACACGATACATTATAAAGATAGGGAGGGTACCTCAGATTAGTTGCTAATATGACAATTGACTTTTGTTGATAAAAAATAAAAATAAAATTAGTGATCCACATGTAAGCCTATTTGTTATTTTATGATTCATTATGTCATTTATTTGTAAGTGTTTAGTATGGTACACAAATTTGTGATTTTGTGAAAGATAGTGAAACATAATATTCTAATGGCATACAAAAATTTCTCGAGAGGAACATAGAGGGTTTGAAAATTGAGTTGGCAAGGTAGGCCCAATCCAAGACAAGGTCCAACCCAAGATTTCATTTGGATGAAGTTTTATATTAAAATATCAATTTGTTAAATTTACTTCTCTTTAATTATTGTAAGTAATAACCCAAGGGTTTTATTTACAAACTTTATTATTATTTTTTTTTATATTTTCGGCTGGGTATGTAAATTTTAATTTTTGTTGGTCCTTTGGATTAGGTGGTGTTTTCAAGCCTTTTTAAATTTTAAATTTTTATTTTTTTATTGGAGGTCTTTGCACAAAGAGGATTTTTTTTCTTGGCATTTGAACGACGAGATTTATTTATTGTTATTTTTTTGGGGGGTCTTGGGATAAATAGTTTTTTCAGTGTTCACAATTGGAAATTTTTGGAGAGCAGGAGGTCTCTTTTTGTCCTTGGGTCTTTTAACAAAGAACTTTTTTGGTTGGGCTTTGGAGGCGAAGAATTTGGGCATTTTGGTAATAAAAAAAAGGATTTTTTTTGGTGAAAATCCCCTTCCGTTGGGCCTTTTTCATGTGAAGACCACGTAATAAAACACTAGTTCCAAAAGTCCCTCAAATAAAAAAAAAGGTAAAAAGACTGAAATACCCTTCCATATAAATGGACAAATATCAAACGATGGAACCGTTTGTCTCCCTCACTCTGTTTCATCGCCTAAACTCATTGCACTGAAAATAAATAACAGAAGTAAGTACTTAATAACAGAATAAAATTTTACTATCATTCTATCCAAAAAAAAAAAAACAAACAGAAACACATAACACTAGAGTTAAATTTTACTCTCATTTTATCAAACAAAAACAGAGAACATATCAGAGTAAAATTTTACTCTTATTCTGTCAAACAAAAACAGAGCACATACAAAAGTAAAATTTTACTCTCATTCAGTCAAACAAAAATAGAGCACATACCTGAGAACAAAATAGAGAAATAGAGATAGAGAGAGCACATATATTGCCTTAGATCTAATTCAAACCAGAATAAAATTTTGCTGTTTGAAAAACAGAGCATGATGAGGAGATAGAGAAAAAGATGGAGAGAATATAGATCTAAGATAATAGATCTCAAATCTGAGGTTGTTAATCTCATATATGAGGTCTTGGACACTAAGGACGATGATGGTGGTTACCCGTGGTACAGTGGCATCGAATGGCGTTGGTGGTTAAGATGGTGGTGGTGAAACGGTCGTGGCGGTGGCGATGACGAACGGCGCCGGTGGTTGAGACGGTATTGGTGGAGATGATGGAAGTAATGGAAATGATAGTAATCGTGATAGTGGAGATGGTGATGGTGGTGGTGGTGGTGGTGAGGAGAACTCTTAAAAAGAGATAGAGAAAGAGATAGAGAAAAAGAGAGACGACAAACTGGGAAAGATAGAGAGAGTGTGTGTGAAGGGGTAAATTTGTCACATAAAATATAAATCTGAAATTTTTTGTCTTTCTTACAAGATCTTTTTATTTAGGAGGAGTTTATGAGTCAAAAAATTATAGCTTGTCCTTTTCAAGAAAAAAAAGGGCTCTATGAATGAGTTATAGCCAAAAATCCCTTAAAAAAAAGTTATTTCTTTTTCTGCATTTTTTTATTTTTAGTGATTTTTTAAAAAAATTATGTTAAAAGTTCTTACTTTTCCGATCCGTTTTGTTGAGACGAATCTAAAAAGTATATATATCTTTTGAAAAATTTCAAAAAAAATAATAAAGATAAAATAAGCAAAAAAAAGATTGCTTATTTTCACTTTTTTTTTTTTTCTGAATTTTTAAAGATTTTTTGTAAAACAATTAAAATTTTTCAGTTCATCTTGTTGAGATGAACTTAGAAACTTAAAATTTTTAAATTCACTAAAAATGAAAATAAGCCAAAAAATAGTTTAAAAAAAACACTTCCCAAAACATCATTGTGTCGTGATTACAAGATAACTCAATTCATTTGGGAAGGTGACCTTAAACATCATTGTGTCGTGATTACAAGATAACTCAATTCATTTGGGAAGGTGACCTTTTTTAGTACTTTTTTAATTAAAATATGAGATAAAAAAATTAAAATATTCGTAAATAATTTTTCTTTTACGAAAAAAATGTATAAATAGAAAAAATAAGAAGAAATTTTTAATTTTTATATATTTTTAATTGTTTGACCAATATGTTAAATTGTCAACTATCATTTATAGATTGGGTTGGGCTGTAAATTCTTTCAACACATTCTTATAGGCCAGTTCAGAGTACTAATTTTGATACTTTAATAGAATATTAATGATATGATAAAAGGGAAAAAAAAAATTAAGATCAAAACATTACATCAGAGTGGGTGAAAATTACTACCAACTCATTAAAATTGATTTTAGAGCCCAATAATTAAAGTTTCAGAGCATTATTCTAGGCCACTTATATCACTTATAGGCTATACCTAACAAACAATTAGGACCTGTTTGGTAACGTTTACGTTTTCAGTTTATATTTATAAAAATTTTATAAACTGATTTTTGTTTATTTTTAGAAAAAATAAACTACAAACACGTTTAGTTTAGACAAAATGTTTAAAAAAATTTTAAAATACAAAAAAGAGTGAGAAATGGCAAGTGGTGGCGGGTGGTAAGTGGAGACGAGTGGTGGCGGCGGAAGACGGTGGTGGAAAATGATGGCGGGTGGTGGTGGCGGAAGACGGTGGTGGAAAATGATGGCAGGTTGTGGGTGATGGTGGCAGAAGACGGTAGTGGAAAGTGGTGGCAAGTGACGGGTGGGTGGGGGGTGGTGGCGGCGGGTGGTGGGTGGTGGTAGCGGATGGTGGGTGGTGGCGGATAGGTGGCGGGTGGTGGTGTAGACAACCCATTTTTGACCGACCTCAAGACTCAGACGTCATCGATTGAGTGCTCGGTGATTGCGCATGTTGTGCTCGTTCTGAGGTTTCAGAGTTTCGGTTAAGAGCCTTACCCCCGGACCTCGAGACCCTTTTGTGCTTTGCCTCGGTTTGCGAATCAGGTCTTGTTTTCTCTTCTCGAAGGGAGGGAGAGGTCTTGTAAACCATCTCTCAGTGGCCATGGGCTACTTTTTGTGGTCGTAGGCCACTTTTCCCGTTTAGAGACCAATTTCCGATTTTCGGAGCCATCGGCCGTGCGCCTCGGTTCGGAACAGCTTAACTTTCTCCGTTTGCTCTGATTTTTGGCACACACCTTGTTTCTTCTCTCTAGAGGGACACTGTGGCCCGGGAGACCACCTTCGTGGTCGCACGCCACTTACGATGCTTAACAGTCAGTTTTCGGGGCACCCGGCTGCGCGTTTTGGCCTTCGAACCCTCGTTTTGCATCCGTCTTGGTTCATTTTTGGTATGGACCTTGTTTTCATTATTTGGAAGGTGGTACAAGGGTGGGAGACCACATTTTCTCCTTGGAGACCACTTTTCTCCCCGCTGGTCGATTTTCTTGTCAGGTAGCTGGTCTCCCTCACTTTTGGGCCACAATTGCTGGTTTCCCACCATACCACTTGCTTGCATTTCATGTGGAGACCCTCATTAGAGGCTGCCGACCAGTTTTTGTGCATTGACCCTTTTGACCCTGGTCGACCGACCAGGGCAAGTGGTCGGCCAACCACTTGAACTGGTCGGCTAGCTTCCCCATTTTCTGTCTCATTGAGTTGATTCCAGCTGTGCCAGCTGGAGGGCACAGACTGGATCCTCCATACACGTGTATGGAGGATCTTCACTCTTGGTTTTAAGCTTCTAGGAGAAGCTCTGGACCCTTGGCTCTATAAAGGAAGGGCTCCTCTTCCTTTGCAAGGGTTCAAGAGTTGACTAAGGCTTATACATACATATCTCTCTATATCTCTCCCTTTAGGCCTTAAAAGGTTGAAGTTCTTGACCCCTTTGCATACCATCTCCTAGCACAACACCTCCACTATCAACCTAAGCACCTTAGAGCTTGTTTTCAGAGGCTAAGGAGTTGCTGTTTTGGTCCAGAAGCTGCTGGAGTGCTTGAGTTTCAAGGGTAACACCCTATTAACTCTTTTGGTCTTTATTGTGCTTCATCTTTTAGCTATACTTGCAAGCATATTTGGGCTTTGTCATAAACTGAAAAAAGTCTTATTTTGAGGTCCTTAACATGTTTGTTTGAGACCATTTTTCTATTGGGGGTCATCTACCCCCTTTACATGCTTCATTTCATCTTATTTTGAGTCATGCCTTAGGGCCTTTGCATTGACCTTTGTTTGGTCTCTTAGCCACTGAAATCCAGTGGATTTTTAGTGGCTAGCATGCTGTTTTGAGCACCAAAATCAGAGAGGGGTGACCCTTTCACCCCTTGGCTTGTTTACTAGCATATTTGGCTTAACAAAGGAGCCCTTATTTGCATGCTTCCAAGCCATGTTTCAGGCCATTTTTGGTGGGTTTTAGGACCTGCATAGGCTCTTTCCAGAGCCCATTTTGCCATTTTGGGTGTCCATCTTGCATGTGTAGAACAACCCTCTTTATAGCCTATCAAAGGAGCCTATCATTCTTGCATAAATAGACCATTTTTTAGTGTTTTTTTGGGCTTTATTTGGCATGTCATACCTCTGGATTTTTTTGGTTTGGTGACCTCTTGATTGCCTCACATGCTTGTAGTGCAAATCCTCTTTACTAGCTTACATTGCATGCTATTTTGGCCTTTGATTCTAGCAC
>NW_021025866.1:1254578-1292421 GCF_004153795.1 Camellia sinensis
TATTTGGTCATATTATACCTCTGTTTTTGGTCGGATTAATAGTCCATTACACGCATCATACACTTGCTTTGTAATCTCCTCTATTGTCACAACATGCACCATGCATTTAGACCCCCCTGTTTGCATGTTTTAGCTTGACTTCATGAAACTTTTAGTCATGTTTCATCATGTTTAAGCTCTGTTGGGTGTTGATTTGGTCATGCTTTTCATGCTTTGTATAACCTCTTTGCATTCTCGCTTGTTGGCTTCGGGTGTGTGAGTCTTTAGTATGCATTACTTGGGTTATTTCGGTGATTTGGAATCACTTATCATGCCATTTCAGCCCATGTTTCATGCTTATATACTTGCATCTACCACCCTTTCAATGTCTTGAAGAGTTATGGTCTTATGCTCCATATTTGGGCCATTGTGCATGCCTCTTTGTTTAAGTCATTTAGATGCCATCTAAGTGGGTTTTGGGTGACATTTTGGCATATTATAACTTTATTTTTCATCACATAATCCATGCCATGTTTGGTTGTGATAGTTATAATAGAATGCTCCCTTTTGTGGCCTTGAATGCCCTTTGTTTTGGGCCCATTTCTTAGCATGTTTTGACCCTATCTAATGTATGTCCTAGCCTTATTTTGGTCTGCCTTAGGACTGATTTAAGTCATTTTGGCTCTTTGAGGCTTGGTTGGTATGACCATGGCTTGGTTGGTATGACCATGGCTTGAACCCTTTTGTTAGCCTCAAATTTTGGCCTTCATTGCATACCTCACTTGCATGGTTTGGGTGATTTGGCATCATCCCTTGCACATTTTCAGAGATTTTCATGCTTGCCATTTGTCCATGTTAGTCTCTCTTGAATGTGTTTAAAAGTTCTCTCTTCATGTTTAGGTGATAGGCTAATTAGCATGCTTGTTTGCTTTACATTTTGGTGCCTTCACCCATCACTTTTGGCCACTATTTTAGGCAAGGCTGAGGTCTTCCTTTGCGGTTTAAGTCCACCATTGCATGTTTGTCGCATGTTGGTTGCATATTTGGTTCATTGTGTGTTGTCACATGCTAGTTCCATTGCATATTTTTCCACGTTTGCTACATTGCATTTTGCATGCTTGGCATATTGCACATTTGCGTGTTTAGTTCGCATTACATTTGGCATGCTTTGCTAACTTAGCCTCATGTTGCATGCTTGAGCCATTTTACATATTTGAGCCATATCGCATACATACATTGCATTGTGTTTGGTTTGGGGTGTCAAACTAAACATGAGGAATGAGGTGTGTTCGTACTTAAAGTGACGAAACACGTCTTGATCCTCGGTCGCCGATGCCCTTGATCTCAAAATGATAGAGTGTGAAGCATTCATTTGTTTTGTTGCATGCATTTACATTAATTTGCAAACTTGGTACCTTTGGCCATCATGTGTCGAAATGTGTGATCGGTGGCCCGAGTACCGAGGGCCATACTCCCTTGAGATCATAGCATGATAGGAAGGGTGGCTATGCACACACTGTATTGAAAATTCCATGCCATGCACTGTCTGTCCTCTGTTGCAGCAAAACCAGTATTCTGTAGGAAGAAATGGCCGGCCGGCCACTTTTACTGCCGACCGACCATCAATGTCAATCCGGTGATCCAACCTTTGGCCGATGGCCACATTTACATGGTCGGTAATGTTCTATCTTGGCCGGTGGCATCCCAAAATGTGTAGGGAGTGTTTCAGAAGCATCACAAATGTTTTCATGGTTCTCAGAGGTGCAGAACAGTGTAAACAGAGGCAATAGTGGCATGGCGACGGGTTTCCGAGCAAGGCGAATCGAGCATGCATCATCCAAGCATTCCGAGGTGGAGCTGCGGTGGCCTCTTTACTGCTTTAGTTGACTAGTTAATTTGTTAATTAGTTAAGTGGTTGTGTAATATTTAATTAGCTTATTAGTTAATTAAATTTGTATTGTTCTTTCGGACCCTCCGAGCGAGGGCAATTGAGTAATAAGTGTGCGTGAGTGTGTGTATGTCTTCTAACCCCACGTCTTTCTCCCTTTTATTTACTAGCTTATGATGGTTAGATTAGGGCATGTTTCAATTAGCATACTTATGCTCGCATGTTTGCATCCATTCATCTGTCCTGCATGCACCAGGCTCGGCGCATCATACTAACTGCATTGTATTTCAAATTCGAGTTGAATACATGTTATCTGTTGCATTCCATGTGCCATGTTTAGAATAGCCAAGCCTATCGTAGTTGCATTTTTGCATGTGTTGCATTAGGCATTTTTGCATAGTTAGGGCTCATGCATGATCTCTAATTAGCTTCTTTCTTTGGCTTGGAGTACTCGGTAAGCATTTACGCTTTAGCATCCTTACATGAGTGTGAGTGTTGCCATGACAGCATGCTTACCATGAGGTTATATGCTTATATGATATAACTGCCTAAATGTCTGTGGATGAAGGATAGATTATCAAAATTGGAATAATGCATTGACTGTGAGTTTTAAGGCCTACTTGAGAGTGGCAAATCCATATTTTAGCCTATTTGCGAGTAGCAAACCGTTTTCAAAACAAACATGAAATGCTTTGTTCGAATTCAGGCGATCTAGTCTATACTTGTATGTCGCGCGCATCACATAGTAAATCTAAGCTAATAACCGGAATAAGAACGCATAATGTTTTTAAAACTAGATATCATGGTTAGTAGAGGCCGATCTTTGATCGGGCGAGCGGGGGTGCTCACGAAGTGACCTTCCCCAATCGTACCCAAGTTCCCGAGCCGAGGCAACTTTGGTGATGACGGACACGTGGCCTTAGACAACGAGTCAAGGTTTCCTAAATTCCCCAAAAATAAAACATTTAGGTGGCGACTCTGTATCTGGCAAAGTAGTCCATGTTTGGCACTTCTTTCTAAAAATCTGTTTTTCAAAACGATTTGCCGGATTTGGACTCTTTGGTGATTTATCAATCTCACATCGCATATTGTGAGATCAGATTAAGAACCGTGACATTCTGAGAGTCCGAATTGTAGTGAGCCCAAATGAACAAAACGAGATTCCCTCCCAGGACGTTCGGGGACGTCTACAGTTTCTGGCGACTCTGTTAGGGAGTTAGAGAACTTGACTCGAACTCATGATATCTTATTTTGACTACACTTATGTATTTCTTTGCATTGCATTTGTATTGGTGCGCCTAGGACACCGTGTTTGCCATCTGCTATTCCTGAATGGTTTGCCGGAGGCTCGCTTTGTTAAGCGTGCCATAAGGCTGACCGATTACGGGCTCTGCCACGATGGGAACACGAATCCCGGTTTTTACCGGGGCACCCTTTTTGACCATTCAACCTAGTGCATATTCGGAATCCATAGTGACCATTCTAAGCTAGGACAGGTTGCTTACCCGATTATAGGTTCTTTGAAGCCGCTGCGTGCGTAGTGAACCCTAGCTCCTGACAAAATAGGACAGGAAAACCCTACCCCAACATAGGGGTGTTTTGGCTTTCACTTGTTTGTTATGTGCTTTTAGAGTGTGTCTCTACAGGAACGCATGTATCAGTTTACAAGTTTGGGTATCAGGCCTAAGGGCACCAGTATCGATATTTTGGGAATCAGTCATCTGTGGGTATCAGATTAAGATTTGAGGGCAGTAATTTGGAAACATCGATCAATGTTTGAGAACAGTATATTCAGCTTATCAACTGCGTGTTGTTATACCCAACTGTGTGTTGTGTTTATTTAAGCCGTTATGCTGTCCGTTTTCTGGTTGTTTATTTCCTTATTATTGCTTTATTTATCTTTTTGCTAGGTAGTTTAGCACAATAGCTCCTGACCAAGCAGATATTCCCCAAGCACTCTGGATGAGAGGTCACAGAATCCATCGATCTGAGGATCTGGTGCACGGACAACTAGTGTTCTGCTCTTTACCCCCGGTTGCTAAACGGAGGTCAGTGAAGCGCAGTGTATTGGTACCGCGGTTGCCAGAGCAGTGGTCCTTGAGTAGTCAGGCTGAGATTTCTGAGTCTATTGCAGAGACAGATATACCGGTAGTTCAATCAGATTAGAGCAGTATGGTAGGAATGGAAGAAATGATGCGCCAACTCCAGAAGAGTATGAAGACCATGCAAGCAGTTCAGATAAATCAGGACAGTATGTCAGGGATGGAAGACATGGTACGCCAGCTCCAGGAGAGCATGAAAGCCATGCAGGAGGACGCTGTTCGTCAAGCAGGATTTGCCAAACAGCAAGCTGTTGTTATGGCCCAACAGTAGAACTAATTACCCGGTTACAGCAGCAAACCGGAGCATTCGCTTCATACCAGGCTCTTCCCCCAACAAGAGTCCCAATACCTGAGGAGACGGCGAATGTCCAGAATGTTCAAGAGGATACAGATATCCCAACGGGGCCGGCTCTGCCCCCGATTCTACCTCAACTATCCAAGGCACCCACGCCTATCAATCAACCGGACTCTCCCTTTGAGTTTGAGGTGGACCCTACAGCGTTGAAGTTGAACAAGCTTGAAAATTTGTTCAAGAAGTCCCAAGGGGTAAAGTCCATCCCAGATATTGATGACGGGTATACCGACGCGGTTGTGACGCTGCCAGATCGGTTCAAGATGCCACAAATTGACCGCTTTGACGGGTTCGGGGATCCCATGGTGCATCTATGTTTGTTTTCGGACATACTAAGGCCGATGGGACTCACCAGACTACAGAAGCTTTCATTGTTTGGCCGGACCCTGTCGAGTGTGACGGCCATCTGGTACGCAAAATTGGAAGACGATGTCAAGCGGAACTGGGATGAGATGGCCGAGGATTTCATTGCACAGTACTCCTATAACACGCAAATCGAGATTACAACCCGTGATCTCGAGACAACAAGGCAGGAGCCTAAAGAGAGCTTTTCTGAGTTCGTAACCCGGTGGAGGGCCAAGGCCTAAATGATGACCCTAAGGCCCACTGATAAAGATCAAATTCTGATGATTGTGCTCAATCTCTAGCCTAAGCTCATGCAGAAAATGATTGTCCTCCCCTTCCCCACCTTTTCAGATCTGCATGAGATGAGGGTACAAATCGAGGATGCTTTGAAGCAGGGCTTGATTGACAATGACAGAGAGAAGCCTAGGGGAACCTTCAACAATCACAGTACGAATGCAGGTGCAAGCAATGCTGCAGCTGCCAGATCTCAGGAAGTAAGCATGGTCACCACTAACACCCCAAGAACCCTTGCAGCTACGCCATTCACCAATGCGTCCGGTAGCAGTTCGCAAACAGCCAGATACCCACCCAAAAGCCAAAGAACCTTCGCTCCACTATAGATGCCCCTGTCCAAAGCTCTGGGGGTTTTAATCAAAAAAGGGCACTTAGAGCCCCTAGAGCCACGACCATCACCGGAGAAACTTCCCCCCTCCCATAACCCAGCCAAATATTGTTCGTTTCACCAACAGCACGGTCATGACACCGACCAGTGCTTCCGATTACGCCATGAGATTCAGGATCTCATTAATAATGGGGTGATCGTGCCTCCAGAGAAACCCAATGTCACAACCAACCCTCTCCCACCACACAACCAAGCTTCACCCCCCAAACGCATCAACTTTATCCATACCGGGGTTACGGCATACGACCCCAGCATTTATATCACTCCTTCCCATCTACCTAAGCCAGAGGTGTTCCTTCCTGACAGCACAGACTTGTGCATGCTAGACATCTCCCAAACCCAACCCGAACCAATGGTGGTGACTGTCGAAGACAGAACAGAGGAGACTTCAGTGGAGAATGGGATTGTTGAGTCAGAATCTAAGGAATCTGGGAGTTTTGCTGAGGAGGTATACAATCCGAGTGACTATATTCTGTCAGTAGGCCAGGTTGGGCCAAATGTGGAATTGCCGGCAGGGGCAGAGCTTTGTGTGATACAGGGGGATGGATTTGGTTAGAGGATAGATGACTTGGCGACTGTGGAGGGGGATTTTGCTAACCGCCAGTTTTTCAATGAACAAGATCTAGAGGGCGTGGCAGTCAACTGGTCTGATTGTGAAGAGTCAGTAGAGGTTACCGGGTGGCTTGATGACCTACTAGACGTTGTTGAAGAATCTCAGTTGGAACAGGGCCTGGCAGGGGCAAGGACGCCAATTGTGGCCGGAAGGCCCGGAGATCAGAATGCATCACCGGAGAGCGCCGGTGCCAAGAATTTCGCTCGGAATCTAGGCATTTTGGATACAGGGAATTTTGAACAGCAGACTGTATTGACGCAGTTAGAACAGGAAAGAAGTGAAGACTCTGAGAGAACCAGGAAAGCCAAAGCCCCTGTGGGGACTGAAAGTGTTGTTCGCAAACAGCCAGACACTCACCCAAAAGCCAAAGAACCTTCGCTCCACTATAGATGCCCCTGTCCAAAGCTCTGGGGGTTTTAATCAAAAAAGGGCACTTGGAGCCCCTAGAGCCGCGGCCATCACCGGAGAAACTTCCCCCCTCCCATAACCCAGCCAAATATTGTTCGTTTCACCAACAGCACGGTCATGACACTGACCAGTGCTTCCGATTACGCCATGAGATTTAGGATCTCATTAATAATGGGGTGATCGTGCCTCCAGAGAAACCCAATGTCACAACCAACCCTCTCCCACCACACAACCAAGTTTCACCCCCCAAACGCATCAACTTTATCCATACCGGGGTTACGGCATACGACCCCAGCATTTACATCACTCCTTCCCATCTACCTAAGCCGGAGGTGTTCCTTCCTGACAGCACAGACTTGTGCATGTTAGACATCTCCCGAACCCAACTCGAACCAATGGTGGTGATTGTCGAAGACAGAACATGGGAGACTTCAGTGGAGAATGGGATTGTTGAGTTAGAATCTAAGGAATCTGGGAGTTTTGCTGAGGAGGTATACAATCCGAGTGACTATATTCTGTCAGTAGGCTAGGTTGGGCCAAATATGGAATTGCCGGTAGGGGTAGAGCTTTGTGTGATACAGGGGGATGGATTTGATCAGAGGATAGATGACTTGGTGGCTATGGAGGGGGATTTTGCTAACCTCCAGTTTTTCGATGAACAAGATCCAGAGGGTGTGACAGTCAACTGGTCTGATTTTGAAGAGTCAGCAGAGGTTACCGGGTGGCTTGATGACCTACCAGATGTTGTTGAAGAATCTTAGTTGGAACAGGGCCCGGCAGGGGCAAGGACATTAATTGTGGCCGGAAGGCCCGGAGATCGGAATGCATCACCGGAGAGCGCCGGTGCCAAGAATTTCGCTCGGAATCTAGGCATTTTGGATACAGGGAATTTTGAACAGCAGACTGTATTGACGCAGTTAGAACAGGAAAGAAGTGAAGACTCTGAGAGAACCAGGAAAGCCAAAGCCCCTGTGGGGACTGAAAGTGTTGTATGCACAGGAACAGAGGGTGTTGCGAATGCGTGGACAGAAGGCACCATGAGTACAAGGACAGTCGTAACGGAGCCGGACAGGTGTCTGTTGGCTGTCGATGGAATGTGGTGGGAGGACGATGATCTATGTCTTGCCCATACGGATGAGGACTGGGGGAGCAATCAACCAGATGATACCTGGTACATCGACGAAGTTGATCATATGACCAGGAGCGGGCGGTATTTTAAGCCCCCGCATTTAGACCAACCAGAAGCGTTCAAGAAGGACAAGGAGGCCGAGAAACAGAAAGAGAAGCAACTCGAAGAAGAGGCTGTACTGAAGCAGCTGAAAAAGATACAAGCAGACATCTCCATCTAGGGACTGCTTATGGCTTCGCGAGTACATAGACAGGTCGTCTTATCAGCAATGGATAAGGCCAAGCTCTCAATAGAAACCACGCCGGAACAGCTGGTGGGATTGGTCTTTCCGGGAGGAGCTTCCCTGATGTTAACCTTCTCTGACAAAGAATTGCCACCCAAGGGTGCGAATCACAACAAGCCACTCTACATCTCTGTGGAGTGTAAGAACAAATGGATACTGGTGGTTCTTGTTGATACCGGATCCGCCATCAATGTGTGCCCGGCGAGGACAACCTATGCAATCGGGTTGAAACCCGAAGACTTTGCACCAACCACCCAAGTGATAAGGGCGTATGACAACACAAGTAGAGAGGTGAAGAGGACCGTGCAAATTCAAACTAAGGTTGGTCCGGGACAACATGAGATAGACTTTCACGTCCTGGAAGTTCCTGCAACCTTCAATCTACTCTTGGGGCAGCCGTGGTTGCACTAGGTAAAGGCAGTTTCGTCCACCTTGCACCAGATGTTGAAGTATCCCCATGGGAAGGGAGTGGCCATTGTTTTTGGAAATTCGTCGATCCATCCACCGCCAGAAGTATCTACGCCGGTTTTGGAAATCGAACATGGTATGGAGGATGTGCTCTTGTCGAGTTTTACCTTAGCCGAGGCTCGGGTTGTGCAAAACATCATGACTGTTAATGAGGGAGTCTATGTTAGCGCTCAATCAGTATACCTCATGAACAAGCTCCAACACATCCTCGGGATGGGATTGGGGAAGAGTGGCCGGAAGGGCGTTGCAGCATTGGCTGAAGTGCCACACAACCCACATACCTTTGGTTTGGGTTATCTACCCACCAAAGAGGATTAGGTGAGAAAAGGTAAGGAAATGGCTGGGAGAGCCAGAGCAAAGCAGGGAGGGAAGCCTTTTGAGTTGATGCACCGGCCCATTCATGGTACCCTAAGCGGACGCTTTGTCTGGGAGGGAGAGGATTTTTCGTTCTACGGCTTCCCAGAGCCCTGGTTGAATGCAGAGAGGAAGCATGTGACAAGTTTTGAGATTTTCTTTGACCTGTAGCTATTCGGGGATGATGTTGCCGAGGAGCAAACAGACCCATCAGCTGAGGTTGAGCAGTGCAAAAATGTGGATTCCGAGAGTGCTGAAATTGAAATGGGGTTAGCGCTGGCTTGTCTACTTTCAGATCCTCCGATCGAACAAAAGTGCTTGGGGGATAACTTCTCGGTGTCCGTGATCGGGAATGAAACAGCTGCGGGCCTACCATCAAACATTTTGGATACATCCATCGCACCCTCTCTCATCTGGCAGTACGAGGAGGGATTTTTGTCAGGTAGCACCGAGTCAGGTAGTGAGCCGGAATCTGATTGCACCGAATCTGTTGAGTCGGAATCAGGTTCCAACTCATCTGAGTCTGAGTCCGATAATCCTGGGGGTGATAACTCGGATGCCACAGTCTTGTCCAGGTCGTCTTTTTCTTTCTCTTTTGAGTCTGTTGTAACAAAAGAATCGGACGATTTGGAAATGCTTAATGAGAATGGAATAGCTGTGGTTTCTGAGTACTTTTCTGTGCCTTTGATTTATTGTATTAATCAGGACTTTCAAAATTTTGATGAAAACGACGAGGAAGAAATTCCTTTGGTTTTACAGCGTCTAATTGATCAAGAGCAGGAGAGATTTGTTAAACCCTTGGTTGATGAAGTCACTACAGTTAATGTGGGTACTGAGGAGGACCTGCGGCTGGTCCAGATCTAGTCCACGTTGTCTTCGGAGGAACGCGAGCGCTTAGTCGCCTTATTAAAAGATTTCAAAGATGTTTTCGCGTGGTCTCCCTCTTGACCCAGAGGCCCGACCCGTTAAACAGAAACTCAGAAGGATCCGCCCCGACTGGGCTCTCAAGATTAAAGAAGAGCACACCAAGCAAATTGACACAGGGTTCCTGTTGGTATCCGAATACCCAACTTGGTTGGCCAACATTGTCCCGGTGCCGAAGAAGGATGGCAGGATCTGGGTATGCGTGGATTTCAAGGATTTGAACAAAGCCAGTCCGAAGGACGACTTTCCCTTGCCGCATATTGATAAGTTAGTGGACTTCATAGCGGGGCATGCTTTGCTTTCATTCATGGATGGATTCTTGGGCTATAATCAGATAGTGATGGCACCTGAAGACCGGGAGAAGACTGCTTTCACCACCCCGTAGGGGACTTACTGTTACAAGGTGATGCCATTTGGGTTGAAGAACGCTAGAGCTACATATCAACGGGCCGCGACCATAATATTGCACGACATGATCCATAAAGAGGTTGAGGTGTATGTCGACAACATGATTGTCAAGTCCAAAGAAAGAGAGGGCCACTACGCCGCCTTGCAAAAGTTCTTCCAAAGGATCAGAGAATTTCAGTTGCGGCTGAATCCTCAGAAGTGTACGTTCGGGGTCACAGCAGGGAAAATGTTGGGGTTTTTGATTACACAGAGAGGCATCGAAGTCGACATTTCCAAAATCAAGGCCATCTTAGAAATGCCACCACCAAGGACTAAAAAGGAGGTGCGAGGCTTTTTGGGTAAAGTGCAATTCATAAGACGGTTTATCTCAAAATTAACCTTGACTTGTGAACCACTTTTTGGTCTCCTGAAGAAAGGAAAGAAGTTCCAATGGGACGGCCAATGCCAAGCTGCTTTTGAACAGATCAAGGAATACTTACAGAAACCACCCGTGTTGTCACCGCCAGAGCCGGGAAAACCGTTGATTTTGTATCTTTTAGTGACTGAGACTACAATGGGCTGCATGCTCGCACAAGAGTCTGAGGACAAGGCAGATAGGGCTATCTACTATCTGAGCAAGAAGATGTTGGAGTATGACGCCCGTTACACACCATTGGAAAAGGCTTGCTTAGCCTTGGTATGGGCTACCAGGAAGCTGCGGCACTACCTGTTAGCTCACTCTGTAATACTAGTTTCAAGATTAGATCTCATCAAATATCTCTTCGAGAAACTAGCGCTTACGGGTAAGCTAGCTCGCTGGTTGCTTTTGCTTTCCGAATTCGATCTGAAATATGTGACACGCAAGTCAGTCAAGGGAAGAGCGGTAGCAGAGTTCTTAACCGATCATCCAGTGGAAGGAGGTGAAGCAGTTGAGTACTTATTCCCAAATGAGGCCATTTTGCATGTCGAAGATGAAACTTGGATGATGTACTTCGACGGAGCGTCAAACCAATATGGGTATGGGATAGGGATGTTGCTGATAGCACCCGAAAATTCCCGTATTCCTCTAGCCTTCAAACTCCGATTCAAAGTCTCGAACAACGAAGCAGAGTACGAAGAATGCATTGCTGGTTTAGAAGCGGCCCTGGAACTAGGGGCAAGACGGTTGGACGTTATTGAGGACTCGAACCTTGTTGTATCCCAAGCTAAGGGGAATTGGAAAGTCAGAGAGGAAAAGATGATAATGTACCACCAGACCTTGGACCTGCTAATTCCTCGGTTTGAGAAACTAAACTTCACTCATCTACTAAGAGAAAACAACAGGTTCGCAGATTCACTAGCAACTCTATCTTCCATGATAGACATCCCTTCTGGAGTCCAGATGCGTCTGATCATTATTGACCAGAAGTTTACACCGGCCTACGAGTCGATTGCTGCCATAGAAGAAGCTCAAGATGAGAACCCCTGGTATTACGATATTTGGAACTTCTTGGAGAAAGAAGCATACCCACCAGGGGCAAATGCCAAGGATAAAAGGGCGATCAGAAGAATGGCCGTTTAGTTCATCATCTGCAGAGGAAAATTGTACAAGAGAGGTCATCTGGGAATGCATAAGTTGTGTGTTGATGCCGAAGAATCAAAGCGCCTAATGGAGGCCATCCATGGAGGAGAATGCGGAACGCACGTGAACGGGGTAATGCTGGCCCGAAAAATCCTCTAACAGGGTTACTACTGGTCCACCATGGAGAAGGATTGTATCGGCTTTGTTCGGTGATGCCACAAATGTCAAATCCATACAAACCGCATGAACATCCCGCCGTCGAAGCTGTATAATATGACTTCGCCATGGCCATTTTCAGTTTGGGGAATCGATGTAATCGAGGCTGTCACTCCGAAAGGGTCTAATGGGCATGAGTTCATTCTGGTTGCGATAGATTATTTTACAAAGTGGGTTGAGGCCCAATCTTATGCGGTGTTGAAAGCGTCGCACGTTGCAAAGTTTATTAGGAACAACATCATCTGTCGCTATGGAGTCCCGAACGAGATTATCTCTGATAATGGTTCCCACTTCAAAAAGGAAGTGATTGACTTATTGGAAAAATACAACGTGGCTTTTCATAAGTCATCCACATATCGGCCACAGACCAACGGAGCAGTTGAGGCCGCCAACAAGAATGTCAAGCGTATTTTACAGAAGATAGTGAAAACCTACTGAGACTGGCCAGATAAGCTGCCATTTGCTCTGTGGGGCTACCGGACTTCAATTAGAACTTCTACTGGGGTGACTCCGTATTCATTGGTTTATGGGATGGAGGCCATTCTACCTATTGAAATTGAGGTTCCGTCATTAAGAGTGCTGGTTGAGTGTCAAATAGCCGAGGCAGACTGGCAGCAGAGCAGATTTAAGGAACTCATGCTCTTTGATGAAAGAAGACTGAAAGCACTGTACCACGTTCAAGGTTATCAACGAAGAATTGCCAGGGCTTTTAACAAGAAGGTTAAGTCCAGGAATTTAAAGGAAGGAGATTTGGTACTCAAAGAAAACCGAGCTCCCATCCATGACCCCAGGGGCAAGTTCAGACCCAATTGGACTGGTCCCTACATCATTAAGTCTATTTGGTCGGGAGGAGCTGTCGTTCTGATGGACCTAGATGGCCTAGAATTCTCACAACCGATCAATATGGACAAGTTGAAGAAATATTACCCTTGAGTGGCTCGCTAGGCCGAAAACTCGAAAGGGCGACTTAGGCAAAAGTTAGAGCATGAAAAATTTGAAATTATAAGAACTGAGCTTGCAAGATTGAAAACCTGCAAATGGCAGCCTTGGCAAAAGTTAGAGCGTAAAAGGAGAGTAAAAATACTCGAGTGAACCCGAGCCTGAACTACGTAAGGCTTGATTCCCATCTTTGGGATACGTAGGCAACTTCATCCTGAAGTTCAGCCATAAGCACTTCTCCGATCAACTTTGTCCATTTGATCATCTCAGTCATCTTTGTCTATTTTAGTGTTCAAAAGCTCGGTTGTGATCTCCGGTGCAGTGCTATTCAGATTAGGGGTAACTTTCCAATTGCTGGGATCCGGGGTTGTGCATCTCAGTGACAAATCTCAGGCGTGTCCAGTTCTGATCCATATCAAAAATGGTTTTGAAAAGTTTTAATAAAAGTTGATTTTGCCTAAATTAATCTTTTACAACTTAGACCATTTTTGGACCAAACGGAAAATTTTCAGTACCCACAACCTTCAATTTTATTGATTTCAATACAGAGTTCTCCTGCTCTTGCATACAAATTGAAGTTGCTTTTCATTACATTCATAGAAAAAAACTTGAAAGTTCTAATTAAAGCAAATAAATCCGAGGCATAGATGAGTCAGGTGTTCCTGCGTTCCCTCCCAGAGTTGGTCGAAGCTTCTGATGCCAAACTGGGCCCAATCTGCGCCTCTTCATTAAGCCAATCTATGCACTCATTAGATAAGGTGCAACTGAAAGTGGGAGCGGGGGGCAGGAGTTCTCTAGTCCTTTATGCTGCAGCATGCCGGGCAAGCTGCACACCTCAGACCAGGAATGCGGCTGGATACTCTATCCCCTCTGCCGGGCAAGTCTAACCATGGCCGAACTGGCGCTGGAACCGGAACGGGAAGTAGAATACACAGTGAGTCAAGCCAATCAACTGAATCCCAGTCTGCCGGGACATGCTGTAGCTCATTGCCGGTAAATTGAGCCAAGGGCACCGCCAAGCAATGCAGTCTGCGGACAAATTGCACATCCAGTCGAACCACCATCCCTCATCTAGGGAGTCAACTAGACGACGTCAGAAGAAGTAGCCGCGAGCTGAGTATGCTGGGCAAGAGTCCACAACCCGCAACTTGTCCATCAACCACACCTGGGGAGGGATGAAAAATGAGAGAATAAAGAATAGAGAGGTAGACGATGAGAGAAAAAGTAAGAAAAGGGTTTTTGTGAGAAAAATCAAGCCTGAGGGCCGAGTGATGTGAGCAATACATATGTGAGAAAAGGGTGGGAAACATTACCTGCAACAGTAGTGGACTCCCCGCGAACCTGGTCGTCTCCCGGTGATGGAAAGCATCCAAGCCCATCGATGTCTTGGCCAAAGACATGGCAATACAGCTTTTGCCCTCCTTTAAGCTTTGAACAACCTCGATCAATCGGACACTAGATCCTCCGGATCCTGAGGCAAGCAAGAAATGATATAGCATGCACAAACAAAGGGCATGTCGCCGAAAGCCTTGCCAATGATGGTCACCACGGTCACCGGCATCGGAAAACCGACAAATCAAACTCGGAATATCGAGCATTCTGTCACAAATCAAAGATCGAGCATCATGCATAGCGTCGTGCATAGTGAGTCCACACATTTGCCCTAAGGCTTGGGCGTGGCCGAAGCGGAGTTGGGGCAAGATTTTCTCGTTGCACACGGATTCCATCAAACCTTGGAAATCTTCGAAGGTAGGACACACCTCTTGCCCGCCAAAGCTAAAGACATGTGTTATCGGATTCCAAAACCTTGCCGCGGCATCGAGAAACGGAAAGTGCAGCGGAGTGCGACTCAGTGTGAACAGTGCATTTACGCCAAAGCCCCGGAAATTCAGCTTTTCCGAGCCATCCAAGTTGGCAATCCAAGTTGTGAGATTTTGGGCAAGAAATTCCTCCATTTGGTGTAAACTAGTGTTGAAATGAGGAAAACTACGAGGCTGAGGCTTTTGTAAAGGATAAGGTTTTGAGTGGAAGACAGGTATCAACATTCTGGAGGTCCTTACCATTTTTGGCCGGTCGACCAAAAGTAGTGCCGACTGACCATCTATTTTGGTCAATCGGCTAAAATATTGGCTGATTCCCATTAATTTCGGCCGGTGATATCTCCCTTTGGCCGATGGCCTCCAATTGTGCTCTAAGACGAATAAATGTTGAGCATGATGAAAAACTGGTAAATTGACACCACTTCCAATGCCTTCTGATGATGTTTTTGCGAACTAGTACCTGTTACTTCGTCTTGTTTATCGAGTTGTTGTACATCTGCTTGTCGAGTTGTATTTTACATCCTTTAAGACTTTGCTTTGCTTATCGAGTTGTATTTACAGTTGGTTTGCTTATCGAGCTTTTGTTTTGATTATCGAGTTGTTTTTGTCCTTACTCGGTTCACTACCTGATTATTACGTTGCAATTGCTTAATTTTCAAACAAAGGTTCAAATCTCTTTTACATTGTTGTGTAATGCGATGCATAAAATATAGCACTTTTTGAACGAAATAGCTGTTTCATTTCCATCATGTCTTTTGCAAAAAGTACATAGTTTTGAGAAAGTGAAACCTGCCTGAGGCAGTGCAATGTGCTTAAACTACCAGTAAAAAGGAAAGCAAAGTGAAAAGGGACATGAGCAGCAGAGTGTCTGGAATAATACCGGTGGCCACCCCTTGTGGTCCATACACCTCCCACGCCCTTGTTCGGGTCAGTCATGTGGTTTGGGCGCCTTCATTACTCAGGACAGTGCATGGAAGTGCACTTTTGAACCCTAGTAGGCCTTCGTGTTGACCTTTAGCCGTGTCTTTTATAAGCGATGCTCAGTATGTGTGGGGAGTATCCTTTATCGCATCCTTTTGGTATCTTGTGAATTCCACAAATCACTTCAATTATGTGTTATTACGTTGCTTCGTTTTGACTTCGACGAAACACGCTCGTTACGCGTCTTGCATTGAACGATGCCTCGTTTTGAAGTTGCATTTCAACATCATGAATAACATGCCTTTACCATGCTTCAGTTGAATTGCACCTTTCTCTCATTCTCGCATTGTTACACATATTGCATGCGTTTCCGCGTGTGCTTTGCTTATATGTGTTTATGCACCTTTCTCCCCTCTTTAAGTTCCTATACACATTGCATGCATTGTCGCATCGTACTTTACTTATATGTGTTCAAGTTTCTATACACATTGCATGCGTTGTCACGTCGTGCTTTACTTATATGTGTTCAAGTTGAAACACCGGGATACGTCCCTATGTTTTCTCTTCTCATTCCAAAACACCGAGATACGTCCCTATGTTTCTCATTCCTTCCGAAACACCGGGATACGTCACTATCTTTCTATCTTTTTATGTTTCTCATTCCTTCCGAAACACCGGGATAAATCCCTATCTTTATATCTTTCTATGTTCCTCATTCCTTCCGAAACACCGGGATACGTCCCTATGTTTTCTCTTCTCATTCCAAAACACCGAGATACGTCCCTATGTTTCTCCCCCTTTGGTTAAGAGCATTTGGAATACATTCCAATGCTAATACCTTTCTGAAACACCGGGATACGTCCCCATGTTTCTCCCTCTTTGGATCAGAGCATTCGGAATATGTTCCAATGCTTATGTCATTTCGAACACCGGGATACGTCCTTGTTCTTCTCCTTCTTTGGTTTAGAGCATTTGGAATACGTTCCAATGTTTGTACCATCCCTTTTCCTCTCTCGCGTGTGCTACGCTGAGAGGTTCTTCCTTTCCTTACACATTTTCAGCTTGTTTGGAATTTGTCTCAGGTTGCAATGTTTTGCATCCATCCCACATTGTTATGCATCGCCCTTAGGTTGCATTGTCATGCACCCTCTCACTCGCGTTGTCACGCACTTTTCACTTGCATTGCTATGCATGTATCTAACGATATTGTACCTGTTAAGTTCTCTTTATTTTTCAGGCACGATATTGTATGTACAGTTCATTTGAGGCTAGCACGGCCAGAGGAACCGGACAGGAACGATATTGTATGTACGGTTCATTTGAAGCTGGCACGACCAGACGAACCGCACAGGTACTGTATTCTCCGCGTCAAACGTAGCGAGAATTACATAATTCTCTTACATCCTTTCTGTATTGTAGTGTAGTTTGGTTTGCGCTAGCTTAAAACTGTCGCATGTTATGCTTCATTACAGCTTTCTTTGCATGATCATAAGTTATGCTCGGCTTTGTGCATTGTTTTGCATTTTGCCCTTGCCTTCGGGCTCATATCTTTGTTTGTAGTTTGTATGTTTGTCTAAGTCTTCGGCCTTGTCAAAAATGGGTCGTCTCTGGGCTTTGACATTCACTCCCGTCACTGTTATGACTTTTGAGTTCTGTCAAAGAGGGCCAACTGTAGACACCCCATTTTTGACCGTCCTCAAGACTCGGACGTCATCGTTTGAACACTCGGTGATCATCCATGTTCGTGTTCATTTTGAGATCCCGAAGGACTCGGCTACGCGCCTTGCCTTAGGATCTCTCGACTTGACTGTTTTGTGCTTGGTTGTGGACCAAGGACTTGTGGTTTTTGCACCTAAGGGTAGGAAGTGGCTTGTTAGCCATCCCTTAAACCCACCGGCCGTGGCATGAAGCCACCGGCCTTTCTTTCTATCTATCGATAGATTGTTTGGTCGGTCGGCACAGATATTTGGTCGGTCGGCCATTTATTTGGCCGATTGTCTCTTTTTCTGGCTGGCGCCTCCTTTTTGCCTTTTTCAGGCATTGTGCATGCTAGTTGTGCCAGCTGGAGTGCACGAACTTGTCCTCCATACACGTGTATGGAGGACTTGCACCCTTTGCACCCTTTTGCTCTAAGCTTCTTGAAGAAGCTTAGACCCTTTGTCTTAGCTTCCTCCAGAAGGATGAACCCTTTGTCTTAGCTTTCCCAAGAAGCTTGGACCTTTGGTCTAGCTTCTTGAGGAAGCTTGACCCCTTTGCCTTAGCTTCTCTAAGAAGCTTTTGCCCTTGTTTGTTCTATAAAAGAGAGCCTCCCTTCTCCTTTGGAGAGGTTCAGCAAATCAGAGATATATATATCACTCTCTCTCTATATCTCCGTCTCTCTCTTCATTTGTGTGTGTTAGAGTGTCCAAAAGGGTATTTTGTTCTTAGTTTTGCGCTAAAACACCTAGTGTTATACCATACTTCGGTTTTGGAGGTGTTGAGAGTTTGTTCTTGGAGTTTTGAGTGGGTTTTGATTAGAAGGAGGGGGCTGGAGTTGCTGTTCTTCAAGTGTTCTTCAAGGGTGAACACTATTGCTTTATATTCCCCATTTTTGCACTAGCTTTTAACCTATCTTGCATGCTGTTTTAAGCTTAGTGTATAACTAATAAAAGTTCTGATTTTTCATGTTTAAGATGTTTCATTAAGGTCATTTTGATGTTTGGGGTTGTGCTCCCCCTCTTAGGCCTTGTTTGGCCCTTTTTATGCATTCTTTGTTTGAGCTTTGAGAACTTTCATATATTGGCCTTCTCACCACTGAAATCCAGAGGATTTTTAGTGGTGGTGAAGGAGTTTTGAGGTCTTGTATAAGGGAGGGACACCCTCTCCCTTTGTGTCTCATTGACTTGTGTTTTTGGCTCATAAGGGTAGCATGCATGCTTAGTCAATTTTGGTTCCATTTCAGAGGGTTTTTGGTGTTATTTGGTCATATTATACCTCTATTTTTGGTCGGATTAATAGTCCATTACATGCATCATACACTTGCTTTGTAATCTCCTCTATTGTCACAACATGCACCATGCGTTTAGACCCCCATGTTTGCATGTTTTAGCTGGACTTCATGAAACTTTTAATCATGTTTCATCATGTTTAATCTCTGTTGGGTGTTGATTTGGTCATGCTTTTCATGCTTTGTATAGCCTCTTTGCATTCTCGCTTGTTGGCTTCGGGTGTGTGAGTCTTTAGTATGCATTACTTGGGTTATTTCGGTGATTTGGAATCACTTATCATGCCATTTCAGCCCATGTTTCATGCTTATATACTTGCATCTACCACCCTTTCAATGTCTTGAAGAGTTGTGGTCTTATACTCCATGTTTGGGCCATTGTGCATGCCTCTTTGTTTAAGTCATTTAGATGTCATCTAAGTGGGTTTTGGGGGACATTTTGGCATATTATAATTCTGTTTTTCATCACATAATCAATGCCATGTTTGGTTGTGATAGTTGTAATAGAATGCTCCCTTTTGTGGCCTTGAATGCCCTTTGTTTTGGGCCCATTTCTTAGCATGTTTTGAGCATAGGGGAGGGACACCCCTTTTCCCTTATGTCTCATATGCTTGTGTTTTTGGCTCATAAAGGTAGCATGCATGCTTAGTTGGTTTTAGCACCATCTCAAAGGCTTTTAGGTGTTATTTGGTCATATTATACCTTTGTTTTTAGTCGGATTGATAGTCCATTGCATGCATCATACACTTGCTTTGTAATCCCCTTCATTGTCATAACATGCGTCTTGCATTTGGACTACCATGCTCGCATGTTTTGGCTTAGCTTTATGAAGTTTTTAGTCATGTTTTACCATGGTTGAGGTCTGACTTTGGTTGCCTTAGCAATGTTTGCCATGCTTTGTATAGCTTCTTTGCATTCTAGCTTGTAGGCTTTGAGTGTGTGAGTCATGAGCATGCTTTGCTTGAGCCATTTCAGTGATTTGGAATCACTTATCATGCTATTTCAGTCTATGTTTTATGCTTATATACTTGCATCTACCACCCTTTCAATGTCTTGAAGAGTTGTGGTCTTATACTCCATGTTTGGGCCATTGTGCATGCCTCTTTGTTTAAGTCATTTAGATGCCATCTGAGTGGGTTTTGGGGGACATTTTGGCATATTATAATTCTGTTTTTCATCACATAATCAGTGCCATGTTTGGTTGTGATAGTTGTAATAGAATGCTCCCTTTTGTGGCCTTGAATGCCCTTTGTTTTGGGCCCATTTCTTAGCATGTTTTGACCCCATCCAATGTATGTCCTAGCCTTATTTTGGTCTGCCTTAGGACTAATTTAAGTCATTGTGGCTCTTTGAGGCTTGATTGGTATGACCATGGCTTGAACCCTTTTGTTAGTCTCAAATTTTGGCCTTCATTGTATACCTCACTTGCATGGTTTGGGTGATTTGGCATCATCCCTTGCACATTTTCAAAGATTTTCATGCTTGCCATTTGTCCATGTTAGTCTCTCTTGAATGTGTTTAAAAGCTCCCTCTTCATGTTTAGGTGATAGGCTAATTAGCATGCTTGTTTGCTTTACATTTTGGTGCCTTCACCCATCACTTTTGGCTACTGTTTATGGCAAGGATGAGGTCTGCCCTTTGCGGTTTAAGTCCACCATTGCATGTTTGTCGTATGTTGGTTGCATATTTGGTTCATTGTGTGTTGTCACTTGCTAGTTCCATTCCATATTTTTCCATGTTTGCTACATTGCATTTTGCATGCTTGGCATATTGCACATTTGCATGTTTAGTTCGCATTACATTTGGCATGCTTTGCTAACTTAGCCTCATGTTGCATGCTTGAGCCATTTTACATATTTGAGCCATATCGCATATATACATTGCATTGTGTTTGGTTTGGGGTGTCAAACTAAACATGAGGAATGAGGTGTGTTCGTACTTAAAGTGACGAAACACGTCTCGATCCTCGATCGCCGACGCCCTTGATCTTCAAATGATAGGGCGTGAAGCATTCATTTGTTTTGTTGCATGCATTTACATTGATTTGCAAACTTGGTACCTTTGGCCATCATGCGTCGAAATGCGTGATCGGTGGCCCGAGTACCGAGGGCCATACTCCCTTGAGATCATAGCATGATAGGGAGGGTGGCTATGTACACACTGTCTTGAAAATTCCATGCCATGCACTGTCTGTCCTCTGTTGCAGCAAAACTAGTATTCTGTAGGAAGAAATGGCCGGCCGGCCACTTTTACTGCCCACCGACCATTAATGTCAAGCCGGTGATCCAACCTTTGGCCGATGGCCACATTTACATGGCCGGTAATGTTCTATCTTGGCCGGTGGCATCCCAAAGTGTCCAGGGAGTGTTTCAGAAGTATCACAAATGTTTTCATGGTTTTTAGAGGTGTAGAACAGTGTAAACAGAGGTAACAGTGGCATGGCGACGAGTTTTCGAGTGAGGCGAATCGAGCATCCATCATCCAACCATTCTGAGGTGGAGCTGCGGCGGCCTCTTTACTGCTTTAGTTGACTAGTTAATTTGTTAATTAGTTAAGTGGTTGTGTAATATTTAATTAGCTTGTTAGTTAATTAAATTTGTATTATTCTTTCGGACCCTCCGAGCGAGGGCAATTGAGTAATAAGTGTGCGTGAGTGTGTGTATGTCTTCCAACCCCACGTCTTTCTCCCTTTTATTTACTAGCTTATGATGGTTAGATTAGGGCATGTTTCAATTAGCATATTTATGCTCGCATGTTTGCATCCATTCATCTGTCATGCATGCACTAGGCTCGGCGCATCATACTAACTACATTGTATTTCAAATTCGAGTTGAATACATGTTATCTGTTACATTCCATGTGCCATGTTTAGAATAGCCGAGCCTATCGTAGTTGCATTTTTACATGTGTTTCATTAGGCATTTCAGCATAGTTAGGGCTCATGCATGATCTCTAATTAGCTTCTTTCTTTGGCTTGGAGTACTCAGTAAGCATTTACGCTTTAGCATCCTTACATGAGTTTGAGTGTTGCCATGACAGCATGCTTATCATGAGGCTATATGCTTATATGATATAACTGCCTAAATGCCTGTGGGTGAAGGATGGATTATCAGAATTGGAATAATGCATTGACTGTGAGTTTTAAGGCCCACTTGAGAGTGGCAAATCCATATTTTAGCCTATTTGAGAGTAGCAAACCGTTTTCAAAACAAACATGAAATGTTTTGTTCGAATTCAGGCGATCTAGTCTATACTTGTATGTCGTGCGCATCACATAGTAAATCTAAGCTAATAACCGGAATAAGAACGCATAATGTTTTCAAAACTAGATATCATGGTTAGTAGAGGTCGATCTTTGATCGGGCGAGCGGGGGTGCTCACGAAGTGACCTTCCGCAATCGTACCTAAGTTCCTGAACCGAGGCAACTTTGGTGATGACGGACACGTGGCCTTAGGCAACGAGTCAGGGTTTCCTAAATTCTCCCAAAATAAAACATTTAGGTGGCGACTCTGTATCTGGCAAAGTAGTCCATGTTTGGCACTTCTTTCTAAAAATCTGTTTTTCAAAACGATTTGTCGGATTTGGACTCTTTGGATCTTACCATGAGGCTATGTGCTTATGTGATATAACTGCCTAAATGCCCGTGGGTGAAGGTTGGATTACTTGAATTGGAATAATTCATTGAAATTCTTGTTTTAGCCTACTTGCGAGTAGCAAATTTCAAACCATTTCCAAACAAAACGGATATGCGATGCTTTGTTCCAAATTAGGCAATCTAGTCTATACTTGTATGTTGTGGGCATCACATAGTAATTCTAGCTAATTAATCGGAATAAGAACGCATGTGTTTTCAAAAACGAGATATCATGTTTAGTAGTGGCAAATCTTTGATTGGGCAAGCGGGGGTGCTCATAGCTCCCAGTCGTACCCAAGTTCACGAGCCGAGGCAACTTTGGTGATGACGGACATGTTGCCTTAGGCAACGAGTCAGGGGTTTCCTAAATTTCCCAAAAATAAAACATTTACGTGGCGACTCTATATCTGGCAAAGCAGTCCATGTTTGGCACTTCTTTCTAAAAATCTGTTTTTCAAAACGATTTGTCGGATTTGGACTCTTTGGTGATTTATCAATCTCACATCGCACATTGTGAGATCAGATTAAGAACCATGACAATCTGAGAGTCCGAACTGTAGTTAGCCCAAATGAACAAAACAGGATTCCCACCCGGGACGTTCGGGGACGTCTATAGTATGCCATGTCCATGTTGTCGCATGCTTGATCGTCGCATTGTGTATGCCTTTGTGTATGTCCATCGTCATATGTGCATTGTGTATGCCATGTAGCGTCATGTGCAGTGAGTATGCCATTCGTAGTTCATAGCATTGCGTATGCTAGTTGCATCTTTGCATGTCATTCCTTGCTTAGTTGCATGTCTTAGTTGCATTTTCGTTTAGGATTGCATGCTAGTTGTTGCATTGTGTTTGCATGCCATGCCATTCTAGTTGTTGCATAGTGTTTGGGGTAGGGTTTAGTCCAAACACGGGAAACGAGGGACGTTTCGTACTCAAAGTGACGAAACGTGCTTCGATTCCCGGTCGCCAACACTCTTGATTACCCATGATGGAGTTTAGGTCTTATTGCGTTCATTTGTGCATCCATTTGACATTGAGTCATGTAATTCGACTCCTCGGCCATCATGCATCGAGATGCGTGATTGGTGGCATGAGGATCGAGGACTACACTCCCTAGAGCTTATGCAATGACGGGGAGAGTGGTCATGCACACATATGTTGAAAATACTTTGCCATGTCCCTTTCTTGCTCTTTGCTGCAGCAAACCGGAAACCAGCAGCAAAAATTGGTCGACAGTATCCCTATAGCATGGTGGAGTTTCAGCCTTCTTGAGTTTTGTACAGTGTTCTGGGAGCAGTTGCAAACAGAGGCAAATCGGGGCATCGCGATGGATTTTCCAGCAAGGTGACTCGAGCATGCATGCATTCCTTGTCATTCAAGACCGAGCTGAGGTAGTCCATTTCATATGTTTTGCATGCTAGTTTATTTATTTTATTTTATTTGTTAATTAATTAGGATTGTGTAATAATTAGTTGTAATTTGTTATTCATTCGGTTGTGTATTATTTATTCGGACCCTCCGAGGAGGGCAATGTTGTAATAAGTGTGCGTGTGTGTGATGTATGTCTTTCAACCCCACGTTTTTCTCCCTTTTATTTACCAGCTTATAATGGTTAGTTTTAGGGCACGTTTAAATTAGCATCCTTATGCTCGTATGTTTGCATCCATTCATCTGTTTTGCAGGCACCGGGCTCAGCGCATCATGCTAACTGCATTGTATTTCAATTCCAAGTTGAATACATGTATTGATTGTTGCATCTTATATGCCATCTTAGAATAGCCGAGCCTATTGTAGTTGCATTTTTGCATGTGTTGCATTAGCCATCTTAACATGAACTGGGATCATGCATTGATTACTAACTAGTTTCTGTTTTGTCTTGGAGTACTCGGTGAGTGTTTATGCTTTAGCATCCTTACATACATGTAAGTGACTGCCATGATAGCATGCTTACTATGAGGCTATTTGCTTATGTGATATAACTGCCTGAATGCTTGTGGGTGAAGGTTGGGTTGCTTGAATTGGAATAATTCGTCAAAACCCGTGGTTTTGCCTACTTGCGAGTAGCAAACTTCAATCCATTTTCAAAACAAATGGATATGCGATACTTTGTTCCAACTTAGGCAATCTATTCTATACTTGTATGCTGTACGCATCACATAGTAATTCTAGGCTAATAAACCAGAATAAGAGCGCATAATGTTTTCAAAACTCGATATCATGGTTAGTAGAGGCCGATCTTTGATCGACCGAGCAGGGGTGCTCGCGAAGTGACCTTCCCCAATCGTACCCAAGTTCCCGAGCTGAGGCAACTTTGGTGATGACGGACACGTGGCCTTAGGCATGAGTCAGGGTTTCCTAAATTCTCCCAAAATAAAATATTTAGGTGGCGACTCTATATCTGGCAAAGCAGTCCATGTTTGGCACTTCTTTCTAAAAATCTATTTTTCAAAATGATTTGCCGAATTTGGACTCTTTGATGATTCATCGGTCTTGTATTGCACTCCGCGAGATTAGATACAGGACCGTGACATTGAGTCTGAACCGTAGTAAACCCAAATGAACAAAACGGGATTCCCTCCCAGGACGTTCGGGGACGTCTACAGTTTCTGGCGACTCTGCTGGGGATTTAGAGAACTTGACTCGAACTCATGATATCTTGTTTTGATTACACTTATGTGTTTCTTTGCATTGCATTTGCATTGGTGCGCCTAGGACACCGTGTTTGCCATCTGCTATTCCTGAACGGTTTGTCGGAGACTCGCTTTAAGAAGCGTGTCGTAAGGCTGACCGGTTACGGGCTCTGCCACGATGGGAACACAAATCCCGGTTTTTACCGGGGCACCCCTTTTGACCATTCGACCTAGTGCATATCGGAATCCATAGTGACTATCCCAAACTTGGACAGGTTGCTCACCCGATTATAGGTTGTTTGAAACCGCTGTGTGCGTAGTGAAACCCTAGCTCCTGACAAAATAGGACAGGGAAACCCTACCCCTCCATAGGGGTGTTTTTGGCTCTCACTTGTTTGCTATGTGCTTTTAGAGTGTGTCATAAATGCATATATCAGTTTGCAAGTCTGGGTATCAGGCCTGCGGACATTGGTATCAGTGTTTTGAGAATTAGTTATATCTGCGGGTATCAGATTCAGTTTTGGGGCAAAATTCAGTGGAGAGCACAGTCATTCAGCTTTGCTCATATCTGTTCTGGTGAAATTGGGCTGAGATGCTGCTTGTTTTCTCTTTTGCTAGGGTAGTCTTGGGAACCATAGCTTTAGAGGGCTTCGATATCCCCCGGGTACATTGGACTTGTGCTGATAGACTTTGTTAGGTCAGAGATTCAGTTCAAGGGTAATCAGTGTTCCTTTGCCAGAGGCAGGGTAAAAAGGCCAGTCAGGCACAGATCCTCAGTTCAACAGTCTTCGGATCAGTGATCATTATCCACCTCACCTGTGCGCAGTTGGGCTGAGATATCTGCTTCCACCTCAGAAAGGGGATACACATTTGTTCAGTCAGATCCACACTTTACAGTCGAAATGGAAGAGATGATGCATCAACTCCAGGAGAGTATGAAAACCATGCAGCAGGATGCTGTTCGTCAAGCCAAATTTTCCAAACAACAAGCCAAGGTCATGGCTCAACAGGCAGAGTTAATTGTCAGGCTACAACAGCAAACCGGAGCATCTACTTCACACCAGGTTCCTCTCCCACCAAGAGTTCCCATACTTGGGGAGACAATA
This sequence comes from Camellia sinensis, assembly GCF_004153795.1. NCBI lineage: Eukaryota > Viridiplantae > Streptophyta > Magnoliopsida > Ericales > Theaceae > Camellia > Camellia sinensis. The sequence goes on from NW_021025866.1 coordinate 1,280,303, forward strand.
CACGTCCAGGATGATACGGATGTTCCAATAGGGTCGGCTCCGCCCCCGATCCTACCCCAACTACCCAAGGCACAAACCAACCTGCCGGATTCTCCCTTTGAGTTCAAGGTGGACCCCACGGCACTAAAAGTAAGCAAGCTTGAAAAGTTATTCAAGAAATCTCAGGGTGTGAAGTCCATTCCGGACATTGAGGATGGGTATACCGATTCAGCCGTGACTCTGTCGAACCGATTCAAAATGCCGCATATCGACCGCTTCGACGGATCTGGAGACCCAATGGTGCACCTCCACCTGTTTTCCAATATCCTGAGGCCAATGGGTCTGACCACAGCCTAGAAGTTGTCTCTCTTCGGCCGAACCATGTCTGGGATGGCCGCAATCTGGTATTCAAAACTGGAGGACTCTGTGAAATGGAACTGGGAAGAGCTGGCCAAGGCCTTTATTGCTCAATACTCCTACAATACACAGATCAAGGTCACAACTCGTGATCTCGAAGTCACCCGCCAAGAGCCAAAGGAGAGTTTCTCAGAGTTCGTGGTGAGATGGAGAGCAAAGGCCTCAATGATGACTACAAGGCCTTCCGACAAAGATCAGATCAGGATGATTGTTCAGAGTCTACATGGCAAGTTGTTACAAAAGATGGTCGTCCTACCTCGGTTTACCTTTCCAGCCCTTCATGAAATGGGGGTTCAAATCGAGGATGCCATCAGACAAGGAATCTTTGTGGAAGATGATGAGCCTTTGCGGAAGAATGTTGTTCGCAGTTCCAATGCTACTACTGAGGGTAGCACAGCTGCAAAATGCTCAACAGTAGACTCTATCTTCACTTCCCTCAATGGCCAAAAACCCACCACTTCAAATCGGCCCCAAGCCCGAAAGTTCAATCCTCTTTACATGAGTCTCTCTCAAGCTTTGAAAAAGCTACGAGAAGAAGGGCACCTAGAACTCCTAGAACCCCAACCCCTTCCAAATCCTCTTCCACTGAGATATGACCCAGCTAAATACTGTGCCTATCATCAACAACACGGTCATGATACGAACCGTTACATCTGCCTCCGTCATAAGATTTAGGATCTTATTGACGAAGAGATCCTAGCTCCACCCAAAGGACCTCAGGTTAGTACTGACTCATCACCTCCCCACCTCAACCTCATCCATATACTACCATCCACCTTCGATCCCAGCATATACATCACCCTAGCCCATCTACCCAAGCATGAGGTGTTCATTTCGAAAAACATGAACTTATACATGATGGGTGCACCTGAACTCCAATCATCTCAAACCCGTGAACCCACTACTTCTGAGTTGATGAGAATGATTGAAGATCTTCAAAGAACTATGACAGATCTGGCCTCTGGGACATTGGCTCCATCATCAGCCACACCATATGCTAGGAGTTTCACGACAAAAGGCTCCCCAATCTTGGGACATGTTGTATTGGAAGAAGGCCGATCCCTTGGCGAAGTGGAGGCCAGTGGTAAGAACAAGGTAAGGACAGGCATTGATCCCCATGAACACCTTCTGTGGGCTGTGGAGGCTTTGAAAGCGCAAGGGCTAAACAAACAGCAAGTGCTCGTAGTTGTTGCAAAAATTGTGGAGGATACTTTCGTCACTCAGAATGAGAGCAGTTCGAAGCAAGGGGAAAACCGGAAGAAGGGTCGTCGTACCAAAAACGATCTTTTGAGCTCTAATCCTGTACTCGAAAGAGATCAGCAAACCAAGCCAGCACCTGCCAACCCCTTTGTTGGTGCGTCCAGCAAAAATCCAGAAACTTCGAAGTACCAACCTCGAGGTCAGAGGGTCTTCCATGCCCTCTATATGCCTTTGTCCAAAGCTCTCCAAATCCTTGTTTGACAAGGCCATCTCAAACCCCTTGAGCCTCGGCCTCTCCCGAATCCTCTTCCAGCTACGCATGATGATGCCCAGTACTGTGCATTCCATCAACAAACCAATCATGGCACCAACAATTGCTTTCGTCTTCGCCACGAAGTGCAAGATTTGATTGACAACGGGGTCATTGTCGCGCCAAGCTTGGCAAAGTCTATCGGCACTAGATCGGTGAACTTGGGGAATAATGTGACCATGTGACCGGGGGATGAACCAGCTGCGGGTGGCACTCGATATACTCCAGACCTGGGAATGGCACGCACTGTTTTGAGCAATATGCAAATACTAGTTTTTGTACTTTCTGACTTGGGTATTAGGTCAGTTTTGTTGTTTTGTATATAGTCAGTCTTTTTGTACTGAGTCAGTCGGGTCTGTCTTGTTGTATCGAGTCAGTCCTGTTGCGTTGGAGTCGGGTGATTCCAGAGGTGTTACCTCGGACATCACTATCTTGTTTTGTGTTTGTCTTTTTGCTTTCTTTTGAGTCCGTTTCTGCCTTGGAGCTAGTTATGCCAACAGATTTGAATGAAACAACAGTGATTTTCACACTCTTGTATTTGTTTCTGCCTTGCGCCAGTTGTGCCAGAAGTTTGAATGAAACGGCAGTGCATTTCACCTGCTCTTTTGTGCCTTTAGGGCATGTTTGATTGGGTGGATTAGAGCATGGGATTAGGATTATTAATCCGTGGGCCCAATTATCTCATGTTTGTTTTAACATTTTGGTTTAGGATTATTAATCCAATGGATAATTAATCCAACAAATTTATAGGATTATTAGTAATGGGGTAGGGGTGGGATTATTAATCCAATGGATATTAATCCAATTGGATAGTGAATCCTACACTAATTTAATAGGATTATTAATACTTCACTATTAGTCTTTTGAATCAAACATGACCTTAAGTCATTGTATTGACCTAAGTTTTCCAAAACTTTTCAAACACTGTGATGAAAACAAAGAGGGAGGAATTCCTCGGGTTTTGCAAAGTTTGATCAATTGAGAAAAAGAGAGGCATGCTAAGCCCTTAATGAATGAAATCATGTCTGTTAATGTGAGTACTGAGAAGGACCCTGGCTTGATCTAGATTGGTTCTACACTGTCTTCAGCGCGAGCGATTTGTCGCTTTCTTAAAAAATTTCAAAAAATGTTTTGCACGGTCCTGCGAGGACCTGTCTGGAATTGCTCTTGAGATTGTGCAGCCTAGGATCGCTCTCAGCCTCGAGACTCGACCCCTTACTTTCGAACCTTGAACTTAGATTCAGAATGTTCAACGGTCAACCACCATGTAAGGCCTGTGTGGCCAGATCAGAAGCAGCCCTCGAACTAGGGGCAAGGAAGTCAGATCAAGAAGATCAGATGTCGTCAAAAGAAGCTTGCAAAGCTAGATCAGAAGCAGCCTTTGAACTAGGAGCAAAAATGTCACATCTGCTCGAAGAGTCAAAAACGAGGTCATTACTCAAGCTAATAAAGATCTACAAGAATGCCAAATCCCAGAAGGGAGGAAAGAAGAAAGTATTGCTAAAGGATAACCGAGTTCCTATCCACAACACTAAGGGCAAATTCAGCCCCCTATTGGATGGACTCCTGCATCGTCAGCGAACAGCAGCCACTCTTCTGGATTCAGATGACTTCAGGATCTCAAAACTATTTGACATGGACAAAGCTACACTTTTACCCTTGAGAGGCTCGCTGGGCCGAAAACCCGGAAGGGCGACCCAGGCAAAAGTTAAAGCAAGAAAAAGAACAAAAAAAAAAATGCAAAGAATGAAAAAAAGAAAATGAAGAAAAGGAGAAGAAAAGATGAAAAGAAAAGAAAAACAAAGCTCGCAAAATTGAAAACCCGAAAGGGCGGCCTTGACAAAAGTTAGAGTGCAAAAGGAGAGGTTAATACCCGAGTGTACCTTAACCCCGGAACTACGTCAGGCTTGATTCCCATCTTTGGGATACGTAGGCAACTTCATTCTGAAGTCCAGCCATAAACACTTCCAAATCGACTATGTCCATGTAATGGTTTTGATCATCTTTGTCTTCTCTGTATCCAAGCGTAGGCAACTTCACTGTGAAGTCCAGCCGTAAAACACTTCAAATCTGACTGTGTCCATGTGATGGTTCTGGTCATCTTTGTCTTCTCTGTATCCGAGAATTTGGTTGTAATTGTCACTGTGAGGACTGGTTGCCATGTGCTGCGGCGCTATTCAGACTAGGGACAACTTTCCGTTGCCGTGCAGTGCTGCGGTGCTATTCAGACTAGGGGCAACTTTCCGTTGCCGTGTAGTGCTGTGATGCTATTCAGACTAGGGGCAACTTTCAGTTGCCATATAGTGCCGTTCAAATAAGGGGCAATTTTTCATTATTTTGGATCTGAGGTTGTGCATCTCAAGAGTAAATTCTGCGCTCGTTGAGCAGTGGCCATTTGTAAAAACAGTTTTGAGAATTTTTAATGAAGTTGACTAATTTTCTCAAAAATTACTCCATTTTTCCAAAACTAGACCATTTCTTGGACCCAAAAAAAGAAAATTTTTCAGTGCTCATAACCTGAATTGCATGATTTTAAATCAGAAAATCGAACGAGCATGTTAATCTAACTTTCATTTTGGTCAAAATTGTTTTAGTAGAAAGCCAAAAAAAAAAATGGTCAAAATGATGAACTAGTGGCATAGTTGAGCCAGGTTTTCTGTCTTTTCCCCATTGCCAACATACTCGCCAAGAAGGGCACTCATACTTGTCGGAAAAGGGTACCACTAAAGCTAACCGCAAAAGGGCAGAAAACTCTCACATCCGCTAAGCAGCGAGGTATCGAGTCAAGTGCGAAGCACGAACTGGAATGGATCAAGATAATCCACTCCCTCATCTGGATAGATCTGATCACATCCAAACTCCCCAGCAGAGCCTCGTCAACTGATGTCAGCTGCAGATTTGCTACACATCCAGTTGTAGTGCAACCCCTTTGTGGGAGAAACTTACCGTTGTGAACAAGAAGAAGAATCTAGCGGAAGGCTAGGGGCAAGAGCTCGCAATTTTCTGTTTATCTATCAACCACCCAGTGAAGGGATAAAAAATGAGAAATTGAAGAATAGAGAGATGTGCTCTGAGAGAAAAAGTGAGGAAAAAAGCTTTTTAAGAAAAACAGAGCTTGAGGGCTGAGTGATATGAGAATCACAAGTAAGAAAGGGTGGGAAACAATACCCGGAGAAACTGGCTCCTCATGCACCGAAAGGTCTTTTGCCTTTATAACATAATTGAGTGTTGTGTTTGTGTGTTTTTGTTTGTTTCGATTCTTGTTTTGAGTCGTTTAAGTGTCAATAGATGTGTTTAGGTTGTTTTACCTTGTTTTCTCTTTGTTGAGTTGTGTTTAGGTTGTTCTACCTTTTGTTTTCCGTTGTTGAGTCGTTTTGGCTGTGGTCAGTTGTAGACTCAATACCCAGTTGAGAACCCTTTTCTCATCTCGCTTTCAAAAAAATTGTTTTGTGCTCAGAGTGCCGTGCCATTCTCCACATTTGTGCAAAACAGAATTTGTTCTTTCATAAAACCGCAGGGTTCAACCCAGGTCATATGCGAACAGTAAAAACCAGGACCCATCTGAAGCTATGAAAGTTCCGGGCTGCAAAGCAAAAGAAAAGAGGGAAAATTTGGAGCGCCTGAGCTTATTTCAACTTCTGCAAGTTCTGTCACTACATCCCATATGTTCGGAATGAGTTGGGTACCGAATAAACCGAGTACTGTGTTATGAGCTGTGTGTTCAGAGTGAGCAGTGTGCTGTTACGAGCCGTGTGTTCAAAATGACCAAAATACTGTGTTATGAGCTGTATGTTCAAAAGAAACAGAGTACAGTGTTACGGGCTGTGTGTTCAGAATGAGCAGTGTGTTATATGAGCTGTGTGTTCAGAGTGAACAGAATACTGTGTTGATTGTTTCAAAGCCAGAATGGCAGTCAAATGTGCTCTTCCTGAGTATCATTCCCTGCCGGAGGCATCTTGGCTGTGTTTGCAATGAGTTCCTAGGGAAAGTTATGAATATGATCAAGACAAAAAACGGCATTTGTGGTTTTTACATACAGATGTTGCTCCTTGTCAGCATTTCAGAACCTTTATACTGTGAGTTGAAGGTAAGTATTTGAAGAATACAAGAAGAGATCCCCGTCGGAGTAAAGCGATTTACCGCCACTCACTCCATGAGGTGCTTCCTAAAGTGCCGCTTTGTCTATTTGTTGCATTCCCTAAATATCATGCTCTACATTGCTTGTAACATGTATTATATCTTCGCACTTATTGCGTTTATTTGCATCTTGTGTATCTTGTATCATTTATCTTTTTACGTCGAGCTGCGTTTAGGATCGTTGTCCTCCGGGACTTTCTCAGGTTGCGTCGTGCACACCTGGACAGTTTGTTTTCGGACCTCCTCTCACGATTTCAGCGTGGTTTGAGTGTCCCTTTCCTCACACGGTTTCAGCGTGTTTGGAATTTATCTCAGGTTGCGTCATGTATGCACCTGGACGGTTTGTTTTTGGACCTCCTCTCACGATTTTAGCGTGGTTTGAGTGCCTCTTTCCTCACACGGTTTCAGCATGTTTGGAATTTATCTCAGGTTACGTCGTGTACGCACCTAGGAGGTTTGTTTTCGGACTTCCTCTCACAATTTCAGCGTGGTTTGAGTGTCATTTTCCTTACAAGATTTCAGTGTATTTGGAATTTATCTCAGGTTGCGTCGTATACGCACCTGGGCGGTTTGTCTTTGGACCTCCTCTCACAATTTCAACGTGGTTTGAGTGTCCCGTTCCTTACGCGATTTCAGCGTGTTTGGAATTTATCCCAGGTTGCGTCCGCTTGGGCGGGTTATTTCGGACCTCCTCTCACGATTTCAGCGTGGTTTGAATGTCCCCTTTCCTCACATGATTTCAGCGTGTTTAGAATTTATCTCAGGTTGTGTCGTGTACGCACTTGGGCGGTTTTTTTTCGGACCTCCTTTCACAATTTCAGCGTGGTTTGAGTGTTTCTTTCCTCACACGATTTCAGCGTGTTTGGAATTTATCTCAGGTTGCATCGTGTACGCACCTGGGCAGTTTGTCTTAGGACCTCCTCTCACGATTTTAGCGTGGTTTGAGTGTCCCGTTCCTTACGCGATTTCAGCGTGTTTGGAATTTCTCCCAGGTTGCGTCGTATAGGCGCTTGGGCGTTTTGTTTTCGGACCTCCTCTCACGATTTCAGCGTGGTTTGAGTGTCCCTTTCCTCACATGATTTCAACGTGTTTGGAATTTATCTTATGTTGCGTCATGTACGCACCTGGGCGGTTTGTTTTCGGACCTCCTCTTACGATTTCAGCGTGGTTTGAGTATCCGTTTCCTCACACAATTTCAGCATGTTTCGAATTTACCTCAGGTTGCGTCTTGTACGCACCTGGGCAGTTTGTTTTCGGACCTCCTCTCACGATTTCAGCGTGGTTTGAGTGCCCCTTTCCTCACATGATTTTAGCGTGTTTGGAATTTATCTCAGGTTGCGTCGTGTGTACGCACCTGGGCGGTTTGTCTTCGGTCCTCCTCTCACGATCTCAGCGTGGTTTGAGTGTCCCTTTCCTCACACGATTTCAGCCTGTTTGGAATTCATCTCAGGTTGTGTTGTGTATGCACCTAGGCGGTTGTTTTCGAGCCTCTTCTCGCGATTTCAGCATGGTTAGAGTGTTCTTTTCCTCACACGATTTCAGTATGTTTGGAATTCATCTCAGGTTGCGTTGTGTATGCACCTAGGCTGTTGTTTTCAGGCCTCTTCTCACAATTTCAGCGTGGTTAGACTGCCCCCTTCCTTACACGATTTCAGCGTGTTTGGAATTTATCTCCGGTTGCATGGAACGCGCTCCTGATTGGTTTTCTCTGTTCTTCCTCCTCTCACGATTCCAGCATGGTTGGAGTATGTTACCCCATTTGCATCTATTGCTCTATCTGTTACATCCATTGCATCATATCTGTTTTATTCTGGTCTAGGAGACCTTAAATCCTCTAAAGGTGCAATTCATTTGGTGTTTGTCGTGCCCAAGCCACTTTCGGTGGTCTGGTATAGCCACCTGCCTATGTTTGCGGTGAGTTCCTAGGTGACCAACGGAGACGGTGGAAACTAGAGTTCGAATGGCTCATGCCTAGAACGCAAAGGTTCGGGATTTCCGAGACTAAAGTCTGGTTTAAATACCAGGGGTATATCCTCGGCTTGAAATCTGTATGGCAGCCCCATAGATTGAGATAGCATGTGTATGTGCCTCAATTCTGGATACTGAACCAATCTAGTCTGTCACCCTGTTGGAGAATAGGGAAAGCTGCGACCATAGTCAGGGAGAAAAGTAGTATCTGTGGTTCAACCAAGAAGAAGCGAAAGATCCCCAGCAGCATGAGATAAGTCATTTGCCAATTGCTCCTGTAAGGTACCTTCACTTCCTAGTTATTACATTGCATTTTAGCCACTACATTACAGTGCATTGCATAAATCCTAAATTTTCAAACCGGCTTCGCTTAGCGTATAAGTCCAATTATCAAACTGGCTTCGCGAAAGTGTATAAGTCCAATTATCAAACCGGTTTCGCTTAGCGTATGAGTCCAATTTTCAAACCAGCTTCGCGTAGCGTATAAGTCCAATTATCAAAATCTTCCTGCATAACATTTTGCATTTTTGCCCCTGCCTGTGGGCACATCTCTTTGTTATCTCGCCTGTTTGTCAAGTCTTCGGCCTTGTCAAAAATAGGCTGTCTCTGGGCTTTGACATTCACTCACGTCACTTATGACTTTCGAGTTCTATCAAAGAGGGGCAACTGTAGACACCCTATTTTTGACCGACCTCAAGACTCAGACGTCATCGATTGAGCGCTCGGTGATTGCACATGTTGTGCTCGTTTTGAGGTTTCGGAGTTTCGACTGAGAGCTTTACCCCCGGACCTCGGGACCCTTTTGTGCTTTGTCTCGGTTTGCGAACCAGGTCTTGTTTTCTCTTCCCCAAGGGAGGGAGAGGTCTTGTAGACCATCTCTCAGTGGCCATGAGCTAATTTTCATGGTCGTAGGCCACTTTTCCCATTTGGAGACCAGTTTTCGATTTTCGGAGCCGTCGGCCGTACGCCTCGGTTCGGGACCGCTTAACTTTCTCCGTTTGGTCTAGTTTTTGGCACACACCTTGTTTCCTCTCTCTAGAGGGACACTGTGGCCCGGGAGACCACCTTCGTGGTCACACGCCACTTTCGATGCTTAACAGTCAGTTTTCGAGGCAACCGGCTGCGTGTTTCGGCCCCCGAACCCTCGTTTTGCATCCGTCTTGGTTCATTTTTGGTATGGACCTTGTTTTCATTATTTGGAAGGTGGTACAAGGGTGGAAGACCACATTTTCTCCTTGGAGACCACTTTTTTCCCCGCCGACTGGTTTTCTTGTCAGGTAGCTGGTCTCCCTCACTTTTGGGCCACAATTGTTGGTCTCCCACCATACCCCTTGCTTGCATTTTATGTGGAGACCCTCATTAGAGGCTGCCGACCAGCTTTTGTGCATTGACCCTGGTCGGCCGACCACTTGAACTGGTCGGCTAGCTTCCCCCTTTTCTGTCTCACTGTGTTGATTCCGGCTGTGCCAGCTGGAAGGCACAGACTGGATCCTCTATACACGTGTATGGAGGTTCTTCACTCTTGGTTTTAAGCTTCTAGGAGAAGCTTTGGACCCTTGGCTCTATAAAGGAAGGGCTTCTCTTCCTTTGCAAGGGTTCAAGAGTTGGCTAAGGCTCATACATACATATCCCTCTATATCTCTCCCTTTAGGCCTTGAAAGGTTGAAGTTCTTGACCCCTCTGCATACCATCTCCTAGCACAACACCTCCACTATCAACCTAAGCACCTTGGAGCTTGTTTTTAGAGGCTAAGGAGTTACTGTTTTGGTCCAGAAGCTGCTGGAGTGCTTGAGCTTCAAGGATAACACCATATTCCCTCTTTTGGTCTTTATTTTGCTTCATCTTTTAGCTATACTTGCAAGCATATTTGGGATTTGTCATAAACTGAAAAAAAATCTTATTTTGAGGTTCTCAACATGTTTGTTTAAGACTATTTTTCTGTTGGGGGTCATCTACCCCCTTTGCATGCTTCATTTCATCTTATTTTGAGCCATGCCTTAGGGCCTTTGCATTGACCTTTGTTTGGTCTCTTAGCCACTGAAATCCAATGGATTTTCAGTGGCTAGCATACTGTTTTGAACACCAAAATCAGAGAGGGGTGACCCTCTCACCCCTTGTCTTGTTTATTAGCATATTTGGCCTAACAAAGGAGCCCTTATTTGCATGCTTCCAAGCCATGTTTCAAGCCATTTTTGGTGGGTTTTAGGACCTGCATAGGCTCTTTCTAGAGCCCATTTTTCCATTTTGGGTGTCCATCTTGCATGTGTAGAACAACCCTCTTTATAGCCTATCAAAGGAGCTTATCATTCTTGCATACATAGACCATGGTTCAGTGGTTTTTTGGGCTTTATTTGGCATGTCATACCTCTGGATTTTTCTGGTTTGGTGACCTCTTGCTTGCCTCACATGCTTGTAGTGCAAATCCTCTTTACTAGCTTACATTGCATGCTATTTTAGCCTTTGATTCTAGCACTTTTTGGCCACGCTTTAAATTGATTTTATGCATGTTTTGGATTTCCTTAGCTCTGTTTTTATGCCTCATGGTCGAATGATGCTTGCTATGCATGGTTGTAGTTCAATACCCTTGCCTAGCTTTGAGTTTTGGAGCCTATTGCATGCTTATATTGAGGTGTTTCCATGTTTTGGGACCATTGTGCATCATATTTCAGAGCTTACATATATGCCATATTCCCATGTTTTCCACTCTTTAAATGCGTTTGAGAGTCGTGCTTGTATGCCTCATTTTTGGACCATTGCATGAGCTTCATTTCCATGCCTTTCGAGCCATCATTTTAGTCCACTTTTCCCACTGTCTTGGACTTGCCTAGGGTTTGTTTGAGGCTGATTTTTCCATTTGTGCATTGCTTTGTGTACCTCTAGTGTAATGCGCTTCACTAGTTTCGGTATTCGGGCCATCTAGCATGCATTGTGTGAGGTGTTTGCATGATTCGAGACCATCTTGCATGTCATTTCAGAGCTGAAAAATGTATGATTGTATGCCATATTTCATCCCTTGCCATGCTTTGGTAGAGTGGCATTTGATGCCTTAAGTTCGGTCCCTTGCATTGGGCATGTTTGCATGAGTGTTCCTGCCTTTAATTTCATCATGTTTGGCCACTGATTTGGGAGTGGCTGAGGCCCATCCATCTTGGTTTAATTCATTTTAGTTTAAGTCCATCTTGCATTGTGTATGCCATGTCCATGTTGTCGCATGCTTGATCGTCGCATTGTGTATGCCTTGATTATGCCTTTGTGTATGTCTATCATCATATGTGCATTGTGTATGCCATGTAGCGTCATGTGCATTGAGTATGACATTCGTAGTTCATAGCATTGCGTATGCTAGTTGCACCTTTGCATGTCATTCCTTGCTTATTTGCATGTCTTAGTTGCATTTTCGTTTAGGATTGCATGCTAGTTGTTGCATTGTGTTTGCATGCCATGCCATTCTAGTTGTTGCATAGTGTTTGGAGTAGGGTTTAGTCCAAACACAGGAAACGAGGGACGTTTCGTACTCAAAGTGACGAAACGTGCTTCGATTCCCGGTCGCCGACACTGTTGATTACCCATGATGGAGTTTAGGCCTTATTGCGTTTATTTGTGCATCCATTACACATTGAGTCATGCAATTCGACCCCTCAGCCATCATGCATCAAGATGCGTGATTTGTGGCACGAGGATCGAGGACTACACTCCCTAGAGCTTATGCAATAACGGGGAGAGTGGTCGTGCACACATATGTTGAAAATACTTTGCCATGCCTCTTTTTTGCTCTCTGTTGCAGCAAACCGGAAGCCAGCAGCAAAAATTGGTCGGTAATATCCCTATAGCATGGTGGAGTTTCAGCCTTCTGGAGTTTTGTACAGTGTTCTGGGACTAGTTGCAAACAGAGGCAAATTTGGGCATCGCGATGGATTTTCCGACAAGGCGACTTGAGCATGCATGCATTCCTGTCATTCAAGACCGAGCTGAGGCAGTCCATTTCATATGTTTTGCATGCTAGCTTATTTATTTTATTTAATTTGTTAATTAATTAGGATTGTGTAATAATTAGCTGTAATTCGTTATTCATTCGGTTGTGTATTATTTATTCGGACCCTCCAAGCAA
>NW_021025866.1:1293530-1317079 GCF_004153795.1 Camellia sinensis
TCTTTACGTAATTACGAAAAAAACCTGTTGCATAATTGATCAAAAATGTTTGCGTAATTAAAAAAAAAAAACTTTCACTCAACATATAGGCCACCATCAGTAAATTATTCAAAATAAAAGGGTGAAGTCAAAAAGAAAATAGGAACCTCAAGTAGCTAAACGATTCTTATACATATAGACACATATGTATGTATGTACATATGTATAGATAGATGAGGAATTTATATGTTATTTGATTGAGTTTTTAAATTTTATTTTTTAATTTTTTTCCTTGAAAAAACAATACTTTTTGTTTTAGAATATATTTCTATTTTTTGAGTTAAAATCAAATTTATAATTTTTAAAAATATTTTTCTTGTACTCTATTTGCCAAACCCATTTTACAAAAAAAATAAATAAATAAATCTTTTCCACCCTTTTAAATTTTGAAATTAAGTTTTTGTTTTTTTTTTCCCTCTTTACTCACTGTCTTTTCTGTCACATTATTGACCTATTAATTTTTATTTTTATTTTATTATTTTATTTATTTATTTACTTTTGTAAAGGTTAAAGCGTGGCTATGTATAGTGAATGTTAGGCCACATATGTGAAAAGGAGGCTATGAATTATTGTAATGTAGCATTTTCATCCCATCAATTGAGCCGTGAATGGCATGTTCGTTTGAAATATTAAAAGTAGAATGAATTTCTCTCCCATCTAAAATGAAAGGTGTTATTTGAGTCAATGGGATTTATTGCAATTCCCATTTAGATAATCTAAATTGTTAATTTTATTGAATTTTATATGTATATTATTTAAAAAAAAAAGAAGAAGAAGATTGGATCGATTTGGTATTTGTAACTATTTATTTTATCATATTTGTACCAAAAAAAAAAAAAAGTTTATTTGTGAAAATACATTAACCATTAATTCTTTTGGAAAACAAAAAACAAAAAAAACCTCAATAAAATGAGGAGTTCCGAATATCAAACCAATTTAATTTTTTTTATGAATAATATATACGCTAAGTCTAATAAAAAGAACAGTTTGGATCATATAAACATGGGCTCATATAACATTCTCTAGTTCACATCTGGATAGGAGGGAAACCCAACATAAAGTAAAGAAAAAAAAACGAAGGCCTTTGATTTAATGGTTGTGTAACATTATTTATGATATGATGTAAGGTTACAGGATCAATTTTATGAAGAGAAGTTTGATATTTGTGGTTTCTATTTCTCTCCTATTATGGGGGTTATATATAGTTTATTTTCGGGTTAGTGGTGGTTATTCGGTTGATTGTTAGGTTTGGTGATTATTGGTTTTTAAGAATTATTAGGTTAGGGATCAGTTTGATATGATGCTTCTCATATTTATTATTATATCTTACTAATTGTAAGAAAAAAAAGAGAGCAGATATTTGGGTTTAGAAAGCAGATAAACGGGTTTAATTCTACCACATGTCAAAGAAAGTAATTCACCCAAAAAATGTCAAAGAAAATAAAAGATCAATGGTAAGAAATAAAGCAATTGGTCATAGCATTAAAATTATAAGAACCAAGTCTAATTAAGTTCAATTTAGTAATACTAATAATCAATCAACCAAATACCAGACAAATTTGAGCTCAAACAGGCCGCTTGAACAAGAAAGCATCACCATAAAATTAATCCGACAGAAAGAAAAAAAACAAACATAAAATTAGTCTCTTGAAGTTCAACACATGCTCATGCATTCATGATTTCCCTCCTAAGTAGATCCATTGATGAATTGACTGAAATCTCTTCTTCTCTTGGATGTAATCAATCATCTGTTAGTTACAATTGTAGAAACATTCAGCAAATTGGTAGCAATAATAGCCAGAAAAAAGAGAAAGATTACCTGATGATGGGTAAGAAATTTGAGTTGTTGATCAATTAACGGTGAGAATTGGGAGAAGCTGAGGAGGATGGTTTATTGGATAGTACCAGCCCATGATGCTCTTCTTCATTGTGAAACTGCAAAAGGGCTTCATGGGAGGAGGCAAATTGGGTGGTGGAGATTGAAGATTGTTGGATTGGTTGCCTAGTGTTGTGATGCAAATTGGAGTGAATTGGGTGGTCTTCATTCCAAGGAGCATGAACTGTAGGCAAAAAACTGGACTGAAGGGGACCCCTCTGTGAAGAAAGCACTGAGCTTTGGCAAAAAAATGGTTGTGGTGGCTGAAATGGCATGGACATCGCTTGTGATGAACTGAACATATATCCCTCTCTATTCTCTCCATTTCCGCCGCCATTCCACGACACCAATCTCGGATAATTAGCCTCAAAACCAACCGGAAAAAGAGTCTGATGATGATGGTGATGATGATCAGTTGAATCAGCTGTTGTGTGGTGGTGGCTTGAACTTGGGTCTTGTAAAGAGTGAAGAGAGAGGCAAAGATCTTCATGTGGGTATCCCTGAAAATTCATTGATGAAGTCTCAGAAGAACTTACGGGGAAAAACGATTTCATTGTGTCTGCATCATCTGCAATTGCAATGGATTGTGTATCCATTGATTGTGGCAAATGATGAAATCCATACCCACAAGATGAAGATTCCATAATTTCTGCATTAGGGTCTACATTGGGTGGTGGTGGTGGTGGTGGTGGCGGCATAACAGTGGTGGAATCAATTGGGTTCCATGGAGGTATCTCAGAAAGCTTATCAATAGCATTCTTAGCCTTCTTCATAAGCCAATCCACTGCTTTGCTGGGCCTGTCATAGCCCAACCTGTCCTGCACGTCGTAAAACTGAATTGCGGTGTGCGCCGATAACCGGACCCTCCGGTCCCTAGGCCCTTTTGATGTGACCACCTTGCTGTGCCGGTCTTTCCGGCCGGTGGACCTCAAAATGTGTCCTCCCTGGACCTGAACTATCTCTCCTCCTCCACTATTCTTCATTATCATTATGCCGCTATGTTTTTCATTACTTGTTTGGATGATTTCTCTTTTGCTAGTATTTTGATGCTAGTGGTAGTTTGTACTTTGTGATGGGATAGGATTGATTTGACCTTATTCTTCTTCTTCTTCAGATTCAGATCGTTTCTGATTTTCCTCTTCCAATTCTCAGAGTTGTTACACCTCTTTGTATGATTTGCTTTACCCAATGTTTCTGATGCTGCTGCTTCTTGTTCATCATCTGCAACTGTCACACTCTGAAACTCTGAAGAACTCTGCCAGTACTAATCAAATCTCGGAATCAACAACCCACTTGAAAAAAAAATATATGTATGAATGAACACAAAACCCAAAAGTAGTAGGCATAAAATTTTGATGTTGAGTTGAGACTTTTTATTGTTGGAGGGTTTTGAATGAGCATGTGAAGAGGTTTAGAGATAGAAAAAAGGAAAAGTGGAGATGGGTGGTGGCATCAAGACTAAAGTAAAGAGCAAAATTCTATCTTCTTCTCTGATGAGATGAGAGAGAGAGAGAGCTGTTTGATGCTTCTGCTAAGGGTGACAGTATATGGTCAGACATGAGATAAAAAGTTTGTTTCCTATCTATCTATAACTCCCACAAATGAACAAAGGTAATCCACTCTCTCTCATGATTTATTTGTGTTTTTTTTCTTTTCTTTTTTAAAATTTAAGTAAAAATGGTAGGGATGAATTAAGTGACTTAGTGGCCCCCCTCTCTCTCTCCCACCCACTCTCATTCAAGCTTTGATAATGATCTCCAACAGCTTTTATGGTTCCTTTTGATCTGTACTTTTGTATAGTTTCACTAAAAAGTAATTTTAGTTCACTAAAAGAAAGACAATAAACATGATTCCCTTAGTTACACTTTACCCATCTCTTCTTTTTCCAAGTATTGTACTCCTACTATCATTGGTTTGTACAAAATTTATTAGGTATATAATTTAAAATTTGTAAAGTAAAAAAAAAAAAAAAATCAATCCCATAAGCATAAGCATGAGAGTTTTTAAATACAAAATTTTTTAATTAGTCTATCGATCATATTTTAAGAAAATACTTCTTGCGTGAAGCAGTTATTCCATGTCTCATGAGCATAATCAAATGGTGTCCTTCAAGATTTGTAATTAGTGAATTCAATAAATCATCATTTTATGTTAATAATTGAGAAGTTTGTAGCATGATCATATAGTGTTCATGATGTACTGAATAATTTTTGGTCGCAAGGTTGCACTATAAAGATGCTATTCCCCCATAGCCTTTATAACCTATGGCTTATAAGTTGCCTTTTTATTAGGTAAGTTGTGGCCAAGTCTTCTCCATACAGGATTTGTAGAATGGGGCAAGAAGCTAGCATTGGGGTTGGGTTAGGCTTAAGATTGTTAGACTATTTTCTAGGAAAAAAAGAAAATAATAATATTTTTGTATGTTTAAATTGGCAAAACATTTCTGGTTCACATGTGTATTCATATATATACAAGTAGTAATGTTTAGGAAAACCTATCCAATGACTAATTGCAGGAAATGAAAATGATAACTTGAAAACAGGTTTCAGTTTTTATGCTTGCTTTTTTAGTGATAAATTAGAGTAACTTTTAAAAAAAATTGAAGAAAGAACTTTTATTTCTGTTTTTTCAAACACATGAGATGTCCCACACTCCAATGACATCCCATGTCCTTGCCCCAATTTTATGAGAAATTTAGGTTGAACACATGCTTAAAGGGTTCAAGCGTCAGAATTTTTAATAGCTTGATTAGCTGGGATTCTGAATTATAAAACGGTATTGGGTGCAGAAAATTTATTTACATTTACATATATTAAGCCTTTTTTGACAAGAGATTAAAAGCATTGACTTTTAATTTTTTTAGAGTCAAATCACCTCTCTAATTTTTTATACTTTTTTTTTCAAAAAATGTAAAAAAAATAAATAAATTAAAATTAACTTTTAACATACTTTCTAAAGCAAAGCTGTTGGAGTTTAATTGGATTATGATAAAGTTAGGTATATTATTATCCAATAAAATGAGCCCAATCTAATTGGTTCTAAACCGAAAGTAGTGGTAAAGATATGTATACTTCAATAATTTATCCTATTTTTTATACTTATGTGAGACAGCGTGTAAAGAAGTAATACTAACATTCTTTTTTAAAAATTTTATAAACTGATTTGTATTTGTTTTTAGAAAAACATAAATTACAAACGCGTTTGGTTTGAACAATATGTTTAAAAAAATTTAAAAATATAAACTAAAAATAAGTTTGTTCAGGCCTAAAATATTTATATATATATTTATTATTTATGACAATGGGATCACACACATTATAATTGAATTTTTTGTGGCATATTTTTATAATGAATATATAATCATTTTAAAGATTATTTAGGTAGCGTTTGATAACGTTTACACTTTCGGTTTATGTTTTCAAAAATTTTATAAATTGATTTGTGTTTGTTTTTAGAAAAACATAAATTACAAACGCGTTTGGTTTGAACAATATGCTTAAAAAAATTTAAAAATATAAACTAAAAATAAGTTTGTTCAGGCCTAAAATATATATATATATATATATTATTTATGAAAATGGGATCACACAAATTATAATTGAAAAAAAAATTAATTAAAAAAATAATTGAAAAAAAAAATTATTTGAAAAAAATTATTTGCAAAAAAAGGAAAAAAAATTAATTAAAAAAAATAATTGAAAAAAAATTAATTGGGAAAAAAAATTAATTGAAAAAAAGATCAATT
The DNA here is from genome assembly GCF_004153795.1 of Camellia sinensis. Lineage (NCBI taxonomy): Eukaryota > Viridiplantae > Streptophyta > Magnoliopsida > Ericales > Theaceae > Camellia > Camellia sinensis. The sequence goes on from NW_021025866.1 coordinate 1,299,191, forward strand.
GAAAAAATATATTTGAAAAAATAATTAATTGAAAAAAAAATTAATTGAAAAAAAATTAATTGGGAAAAAAAATTAATTGAAAAAAAAATTATTTGAAAAGAAAATCAATTGAAAAAAATATTTGAAAAATTAATTAATTGAAAAAAAAATTAATTGAAAAAAAAAATCTAATAACGAAAAGCAGTTAGAAGAATAAGATATTCTTAAGCAAAAAAAGTAATATGTCTTTCGCAATTCATTATAACAAGATAACATTAAGGGACCATCTTAGTTGATAAGGGAATATACTCCTCTCTTCATTGATTACGGTTCGAACCCTTACTGTTAAAGTGAAAGTCTAAAGATTTAAGTGAATCGACTAACTTCCTCAGTTTGATTTATAAAGATGGATCCTAAAAATCTTACCTTGAGCTGTTTTAGACAAAAAATTAAAAATTAAAAAAAAAAAATCATTATAACAAGGGACTGGGATTGCGGTATTATTGTATTGTTCATCTTCTCACCGCCAATGTCTTTATGTTGAGACACGTGGATTTTGATGATTTTCTCTTCCCTACTTTTAGGGAATAATATTGGTAATCGTACCATATATTCATATCATGTTTTAACTTAATATTTATTAATTAAAATAATAGAACATAATTTTTTTTTTGGTTGAATTTAAAAAATGGGATATTTATACACAAGTCTTAATTTGTAAACGTATACTCTATTAAGTTTTAACTAAGATTTTTTGAACATTTAAGTCTCATTAAATTTTTAATAGTCAGAATTATCCTTTAATAATAATTGTTTATCGTTTATGATTACCTATAAAGAAATATAATGATTTGACATTTATTTGATTTTTAGAACTTTAAAACATCAACTTTCAAATTGAAAAAATTAAACAAAAATTATATGCAAAAAAAAAAAACTAAATTATTTGAAAAAACTGAATTATTTTTTTTGTGTAAAAATAAAAATTTTGTGTCTATAAAGAAACATTGATGTACAAAAAAGAATGATAATATTCTCAGTTTTAAAAATGAAAAAAACTGATAATATTTTTTATTTTATTGGATAGTTGAATCAAACCAATAAATAAAATGGCAAAATGTTTAATCTCATGCTCTGATTTTTATCAATTAGTGAACATTGCTATGTAAAATTGATAATATTCTTAGGGATGGTTTGGGAAGTGGTTTGCCTTTTTGGCTTTTTTGATTATTTTAGTCAGGGCTAAAAAGCTTGATTTGGGAAGAATTTTTTAGTTTTTTTTGACTTTTTTGATTTTTTTGGTGAGAGAAGAGTGTAATGATTATGGGTTGGATGTGATGTTTTGTTTTTTTATTGCTAAAATAGCTTATTTTGTCTTTTATGGCTAAAATAGCCAAAAAAAGGCCAATCTAACTCTTCCCATTAATTCAAAAAATCTGATATTTCTTAATTTAAATTGAGAAAACCTGATAATATTCTTAATTTTACTAAATAGGACTTATTAATTCAAAAAATCTTAAGTAAGAGCTGAGTTATTATAATATTTGTGTTGACTTATTTTTCCTACAAAGAAAAATATCATAAATGCGAGCATTGAAAAATCCTTACAGATTAAATTCAAGCCAATTATCAAGCGATTGCGTTGACGGTTCTTTTGTCTCAACAAAGAGGACTTCAAAATTGCCAAGTGTAGAAAAAAGAAAAATTAAAAGAAGAATGAGGGAGACGGAGAAAGACGATTGAGTGAACAATCAAAGTAATCATTACTTACCTCTACTCCTATACTTCGCAAAGGAAGTGCTAAAAATAAATGCTTCGAAGTATAAATCTATGTAAAACTACTCCTACGATAAGAAAAATGACAATAAATATTGAAATCAATTGTCTTTGATTTGAATTATGGATCTTTACAATGTAGCCATTAATGGCTATTTATAGAGAAAAAAATACAGCAATAACTACTTAGTAACTACTCATTTCTTTCATCTTCATTCTTGCCTTGCCATGTGTCATTCTACTCATCCACTTTGTCCTTCCACTCATCCACTTTGTCCTTCATATTCTCCATCATCTCTATAACTTCTTTTAACTTCTAAATGAATAAGAGGACACCACATGTCTTGAAAATAATAATAATAATAATAATTTATAATGCCAACCATTTGTAAATAAGACTTTTAAGAAATTTTAAAAAATAACTTAATAAGTATCCGGTAATAAATTGCGTGCCTCTAAAATTACCAAAGAACCTCTCTTACTTTTAGGCCAAGTTTGGCATCTCATAAATAATTCATCTTTTTAATTTTTTTATTTATTTTTATCACATCACCTCTCTATTTTTCTGCACATCTTTTCATAAAAAGAAAAAAAATACACTTATTTAGATCATCCCAAACAACCTCTTAGACATTATCTGACTTTCAATGGATCGCAAAGTTGAAAATGACACTTCGAAATATTTTTCCTATTTATTATTCTTTCCATACCATTAATTAATAGGAGAAATTGTAATTGAGGGTAGGTTTCCAAAAAAAAAAAAAAAAAATCAAATTAGTGGTAAATTTTGTCAATTTTAATAATTAAAATTAAAATTATTTATTTATTTATGAATTCGTAAAAAATCATTAAGTCGAATATAAATTTGCATAAATTCATGAAAACTTACATGATTTTGTAAATTTACGTAAATTTATATTCAATTTATGTATTGTAATCACTTACGTAAATTCGTAAAAAATTATATAATTTTTTGATAGGGTTGCATACGATGCGCAATACACACCAAAACATTTCCCAAAGAATAATGAACACATATATCTTGCAATGTACATTTAATTTATTTTTTTAACTTTAAAATTATATTATTTTTTTATGTAGATGTCTATTTTTGATAAAAATTATAATTTTAAAATTCTAAAAAAAATAACATAGTAAAATTTTACATTTCAAATTAACAATTTTTCTTTTTAGATTTGTCATTTCAAATTAACATTCATACAATAAAATTTCACTAGATTAACGTCAACTTGGATAAAGATTGATAAAAAAAAAAAAAAAAAGATAAGATGCGTTTAAAATATTGTTTATTCATAGCGAGCCATTAAACCAGGGGAAACCAACAACCAAAGTTGCATGCATTATATGAAGGATATGAAACAGTTCTATAATGCTGGATTAATGAGGAAGTAATCAAAATATGTGTTTTAGCACAAACTATTTATGATTTTGTTGTTTACGCCTATTTCGGCGCCTCATTATTTTAGCTAAAAAATTATTAAAAAAAATTAATTATTCTTCTTAATTTTTATTTTTTTTAAAATTAAAAAGTCACTAAAAATATTAATTCTCAAAACAATTGTTTCTTAACATTGATATCATGCATTTGTGAAAGGTTCTAAATTTCATGGAACTGTAATTAATAATTTGATCCTGATTTACTCGAATCAACCCAAACTATGCTCACTGGAAGTGGGGATGCTGCTGCGCGAGTTGCGCAGTAGCGGCTGCTGTGCGGCAAAATAGGCCTATTTCAGGGTCTATTTTGATAATCTGAACCGTTTACATTTTCGAATATATCAAGTAGAATATGTTTGTAAAAAAAACAAGTTAATTGGATATTGTTTACCTATTCATCTACTTACATTTGTATTCATTTTAATACTTTAAATCACAATTATTATTTATTTTTGTAGATACAAATATGAGTGGATGAATAGGTAAACGGTATTCAATTAACTTAATTTTTTACAGACATATTCTACTTGATGCATTTTAAAATGTGAATGATTCAGATTATGCTCTGAAATGTGTCTATTTTGCCGCACAACAAACGCTACTAGACAGTCCGCGCATCAATATCTCCACTGCCATGCTCACCCCTCAAAATGCAACTCTCTCTCTCATATAAAATTATAAATAGATAATCCTAGAAAAGGACAGTGAGAGAGACAATTGCATTCACCATTCTTCATTCACTTGTGCAAAACGTGATAGAGTCACTAAGCAAGCGCTTGATCCAAGACCATCAGTTTCCCACTGAATTCTGAGACAGAGATAGAGACAGAGAGCAATTATATATATATATATATGATGGAATGACAAGAACAAAATGTCAATTTGTCATTGTCTTGCAATTACTGCCATTCATTCGTTCATATGGGCAGCTCGATGTAACTCACTCACACCAATCCTATATATCTCAAAACTGATATGTATGGATTATTAAGATTCATGGCCCTACTACATACAATACACTATATAAAATAAAATATTATTTTTATTACTCTCGACAAATAAAAAATTATAACATACATTAATATCATATAACCACATCATTTTAATGACGGGTCGAGTACTTCCTTTTCACTTACGGTGACTATGACTTAACAAGTTGTAGTCAATTTCATGAGCACTCGAAGCCAGGAACATGAAAGATAAGTTCTTTTCGTTATTTTTTTTAAATTTTTTTAATAATTATTATTTTTTATTAGTTTAGGAATAATTTTCCAACATTTTCTCTGGTTCCTTTCCTTCTCTCTCAAAGAAAAGACAAACCATAATAAATACATGGGGTAATAGTTCTGGTGAGAGGTAATAGTCTCTTGTCAGCAGTTGTAATTCATGTAAAGACAAACATAAAATACATTCTTAGCTGGCAGAGAAATTGCTGAGACAAACATCCAAAAAAAAAAAAAAAAAAAAAAAAAAAAAAAAAAAAAAAACGGCTACTCTGTTGCTGAGTGTCTTGCAAGTTGCAATAGATTTGAGGGAATGAATCATTTGTGCCAAAACTACATTAATTTGAAGAGTTTAATTTGAAATTTGACAATTGCTGGTAGCTCGAAATTAGAGATGCTAGAATGCCCCGAGTGTTAAAATAATGTCGTTTTGATACTTTTTTTTTCTTTTTCCTTCCCCCTCACGTTGAAACTGGCTTGAAAGAAAGAAAGAGAAACAGAAAGGCGAGAGAGAGGCAAGAGAAAGAGAGAAGGAGGAAGAGAGGAGAAGAAAACAAAGAGAGGGGGCCATGGACAGAGATCACCACAGCCTAACCCTCTGCCATGGACGGAGATCGCGAACCACTCGAACCACCTCAACCCAACCCACCGCCATAGGCGGCATAGGCGGAGAGGTTGAAGCTATATCTTGATTTTAGGTTTGATTTTTTTTGATTCTGTGGGTCGATTTTGGGTTTGGTTTTGATTTTGGATTTTGATTTTGGGATTAATTTTGGATTTTGATTTTGATTTTGGGTTTGGTTGGGATTTAGAGAATGAGAAAGTTTTGATGAGGTATTTGTAGAAGATGGGATTTGAGACAGGAGTTGATGTTGTGGTGGTGGAGCGAGTTTGAAGAAGAGAAAATACTGAAGAAGAAGAAGAAGAAGAAGAAGAAGAAGAAGAGAAGAAACAGAGGAATGAGGGAAAGGGGAGAGAGGGAGAGTGTCGGTGTGTGTAACGTCCCCCCCAAAAAAAATACAATTAATCCAACTCATAAGCGAAAGAATAATAGAAATAAGGTGCATTCATTCATTAGAGTTCGTTTACAAAAAATAACACATGCGATATACATTCACAAATGTTCATCCTGAATCTTTAGCATGTATTACAATGTTGAGAGGATTGAAAATATATAGTCATATGCCTTATTGGCTTACATTTTTTCAAGTCATGGCTTGATTACACAAATATGAGCCTTGCTCAATATAATTTAAGCGCGTGGCTATACAAAAGAATAAAACAAAATAAAGCTCTTGCTTCTCAAAAGTCCCTCCACATTATTGCCTTGCTGGAGGCATGACCCTAACACCTGAAAATGGTTCCCAAGTAGGGTGAGCCAAAACCTAGTAAAAACATACTAACACAATATATGAGAATTAACAAGATATAAGTATGATACACATATTCATTGTCCTACGACAAAATATTTATAACTCTTTCCAAAGTTATCCCAAACTCGCATCTCAATTCATTTGTTTTGGTTCAATAGATACATCCACTGCATTTAACCCATTAACAGAGGTTACACCTCACAAGTTTCCAATAGATAAAATCATCATACAAATACATTCACTTCTATTTGCCATTTTACTAAAATTTTGTCCGCGAGAATCGGCACCTATGTATACAAATGGTTTTCAGGACTTTTATCCTAGACACACAGGCTAACTTAGTTCAATGGAGTCCATCCCCTTTCTTCTCCTCAAAACATGGAGTATATTCCCTTTCTCCTCCCAAATATCATACATATACAATGTATATCATTCATAATCATATTCAATGATAATTGTTAAGAAATTAGTTTCAATTCGTTTAATCCACATGCAATGTCTATAACTATCATGACTATCCTCCATCAATAGCCTAAAGCAGATATTTCAAAACAGATATACAATCTCTATAACAAATAAATTATCAAATTTCCATAGGTAAGTGATTAAACAAATCCAACAACACCATTCATGTATACATCCTCCTAAATTCACATTTTTCATACCAATTTCATTATTTATACAAAATAATTATTCAAGACATTTTAGGGCAAAGCTCTCCATTCTTCCAAATATTAACCCAAAGGCCAAAATCAACTATTTTAACACAAGATGACCTCATATCCAAACCCCATAATTATTTATATAACACCCACATAGAAATCCCTTTTTTCAAACTTGAACCCAAACCCTAGGTTTGCTCAAAACACCCCAAATCTCACCATTTTTACACAACAACCTATAACCAAGTTAAAACCTATATTAAGGTGTAGAGAGTCCCTACCTCAAGTTTAGAAGACCAATGGAGCAAGGACGAAACTTCAACGACGCCGAAACCAAACTCCAATTGGATCAAAACGGACCTCTCAAGGTGCTCTACCCTTTTCCCAAAGACACTAGGGCAGAGAGATCAACGGATCTAGGAGAAAATGTAGAGAGACAAAGTATTTTAGAGAGAAAGTGTGTCACTTTAGGGTTTTTGAAAGAAATGATCTGAAAAAGTGATGTAAAAAGTCATTTTCACGAACTGATATATGCACAGTCCACTCGAGCGCAATAGTTGACGCTTGAGCGTCAGACACAATAAGTTGTTCCACTCGAGTGCAAGAAGTGGCCTACTCGAGCGCAGAATACACACATCCAGTACTTTTTGCAGAAAATAGACAAACCGCTCGAGCATAAGAAAGGCCGCTCGAGCGTAGAAAACACTCTTCTTGTACTTTTGTAGATGTGCAAAGTACTGAGAGTTTGCAAATCCTGCTCGAGCGCAAGAAGTGCCGCTCGAGCGGAGGACCAAAAATCTAGGCAACATAAGGTTTGAAAACCAAGTAACTAACCTCTTCCGAACACGCTCAACACGTCTAAATAACCAAATTTAAGGAGGAATAAAGGGAAAACAACAATGAACAACATTCAGAAACCATAAACCCGAGTTCGGACTGCCATAAGTGTCAGGTCAAAACCAAGATCACTATAACCTTCCTCTCTTAAAGAATTTCATCCTCGAAATTTCAAATTAAGTTTTAAAATACAATTAAAACTAATTACGACAACGATAGCCATCCAATTCCATCACCATGACCCATTCACCGATCATCCATTCCCAGCAACAAGGTGAACAATGTCTCAGTACTGAATATATAATTCATATTTTCCCAGATCATATGCAATGTTTAATCAAAATCCAAGTTTTTTTCTTGAAATTTACACGGCATATACAATGCTCCCAAAAGTGATACAACATACAAAATATTTCATATTCTTGAAACATATACAATGCTTATATTGAATCCATCTCTTCAAAACACCCATAACATATACAATGGTCTCATTATTTAAAACATATACAATGCTTATACTTTTTATTAACATAATCAAAATCTCAATACATGTTCAGGCACCAACAAACAAGTTTGGATATTTCTCTCGAACTTCCAATTCATGCTCCCAAGTCGCTTCCTCGACCCCGTGATGTTTCCACAATACCTTTACTAAGGGAATTGTCTTGCCACACAAGACGTGGTCCAGACTATCCAAGACTCTTAACCGGTCGCTCCCCATACGAGGCATCCTCGTCTACCTCTAAGTCGGTCCAATCCAACACGTGCGTTGGATCCGGCTCATACTTCCAGAGCATACAAATGAGAAACATGTCATGAACCCCAGAAAGTTGAGGTGGCAATGCCAAACGGTAAGCTACCTCTTCGTTCCGCTCAAGGATCTCAAAAGGCCTAATGAATCGAGGGACAACTTCCCACTCTTTTCAAACCTCATCAAACACATCCTAGGTGATATTTTCAAGAACACATAATCCCCTACCTCAAAAGACAAGGGTCTCCTCCTACGGTCGGCATAACTTTTTTGGCAACTCTAGGCTATAACTAACCTCTTATGGATAAGTGCAACTTTCTTCGTCGTTTCCCGAACCGACTCTGGACCCAATAAAGTAGCATCACCCATCTCGGCCCAACACACAGGAGACCTACATGGTCGGCCATACAAGGCCTTGAACGGTGACATACCAATACTTTATTAGAAGCTATTGTTATAGGCAAACTCCACTAAGGGCAAGTGCCTCTCCCACGAACAATTAAAATCAAGGATGCAACCCCGAAGCATATCCTCTAAAATTTGAATGGTACACTCTGACTGCCTGTCAACCTGAAGATGATACGCTGTGCTAAAAGTCAGTGTAGTGCCCAAGGTACCCTGTAAGCTCTGCCACAACTGGGCCATAAAATACGGTTCTCTATCCGAAACAATTGTCACTGGGACCCCGTGCAACCTCACTATGTCCCGAATATACAAGTCGGCAAGGAAATCTACTGAGTCACTCACACGCATAGGTATAAAGTGCGCCGAAATGATCAACCGGTCAACTACCACCCAAGTGGTATCACTGCCCCGTTGAGTCCTCGGAAGGCCCACAACAAAATCCATCGTGACATGCTTCCACTTTCACTCGGCTATAGGTAAAGGTTGCAACAAACCCGCTGGCCTCTGATGCTCGGCCTTCACTTGCTTGCAAGTGAGGCACTTTGACACAAACACAGCCACATCCTTCTTTATACCCCTCCACCAAAACAAGCGACTCAGATCATGATACATCTTTGTGCCTCTCGGACGCACTGCAAGGCGTGAATGATGAAACTCTCGAGTACTTCCTCTTGGCAAAACTCCGACACAAATAAACAGTCACGATATCTCACACTAAAGTCTAGATACAAGCTCAAGCCTCTTTCTACCTTCTCACTAGAGATCTTCTCCCAGAGGGTTTCTACCTCAAGATCACCCCTTTGTACTTCCATCACTCGGTTCACAAGTGTAGGTTAGGCAACTACTATAAATAAAGCCACAGATACAACGGACTCGCCAAGATGCATGTCAAACTCTTCAAGCACACCCAATATCTCCCACTTCCGAATAGCAATACTAGCGATACTGCTAACAGATTTCTTACTTAAGCCGTCAGCTACAACGATGGCCTTCCCCGGGTGATAATGCAGCTCAAAATCATAATCCTCTATGAACTTCATCCACCTTTTCTGTCTCAAATTCAAGTCCTTTTGTGTAAACATATACTTTAGACTCTTGGGATCGGAAAACACCTCAAATTTCTCACCATACAGATAGTGCCTCCAAATTTTCAAGGCGAATATCACCGCTACCAACTCTAGATTATGAGTAAGGTAGTTCCTCTCGTGTGTTTTCAACTACCACGAGCCATAGGCTACAACCTTCCCCTTTTGCATCAAAACACAACCCAAACCTTCTCGTGAAGCATTACAATATACCGAATAGCCCAAACCTCTCTCCGGAATAATCAAGACTGGAGCAGTGGTAAGTCTAACCTTAAGCTCTTGAAATGATTTCTCACAAGTCTCATTTCACACGAACTTAACTCCCTTCCTTATGAGTCTAGTTAACGGGGAAGCTAAGCTAGAGAAACCTTTCACAAATCTTCGATAATACCTGGCCAACCCTAGAAAACTACGGATCTCAAAAGCATTCTTAAGTTACTCTCAATCTTGTACTGCCTCTATCTTAGATGAATCTACAGTCACCCCTTCCTCGGATACCACATGGCCAAAGACTTTAACTTCCTTCAGCCAAAACTCACACTTTCCAAACTTAGCATACAGTTTGGGGTTCTAAGCAACTCGAGCACTACTCGCAAGCGTTCCTCGTGCTTCTCCTCAGAGGGCGAGTAAATCAAGATGTCTTCCACAAAGACGACCACAAAACGGTCTAAAAACTCACGGAAGATCCGGTTCATCAAATCCATAAATACAGCCGGCGCATTGGTTAGCCCAAAAGGCATCACTAGAAACTCAGACTGGCTATACCGCGTACGGAATGTTGTCTTTAGGATGTCCTCATCCCTTACTCTCAACTGGTGATAACCCGATCTCAGGTCTATCTTAGAAAAGCAACAAGACCCTTTCAACTAATCAAACAAATCATCTATATGAGGCATTGGGTACTGGTTCTTAACAGTTACCCGGTTCAACTTCTGGTAATCTATACAAAGTCGCAACGCTCTATCTTTCTTTTTAACAAAGAGAGCCAGTGCTCCCCAAGGTGAAGCATTAGGGCAGATAAAACCCTTATCTAACAATTCTTGGAGTTGAACTTTCAACTCACTCAACTCAGTAGGTGCAAACCGATATGGTGCCATAGAAACCAGTGCCGTGCCAGGCACTAAATCAATAAAGAACTCGATCTCTCGGTGAGGTGGTAAACTAGTAAGATCCTCGGAAAAGGCATCCGAGTATTCATAAACCACTCTTGGCAACTAAACCCGGACTTCATCACACTCACTACTCAAGAAGCTAGCAAGAAAACAACTAAGTTCACTCCACCCACGCGGATCAAACACCGGTGATAAGACTCTACCAATACGGTCCCCCAAGAAATGAAAACAATCACCACTCAAGGTACATACAGTAACCCTCTAACGATAGTAGTCTATGACAGCCCGGTATGACGATAACCAGTCCATACCCAGAATAACATCAAAACTGGACATCAATCGATACAAATGAAAAAGAAAGTCGGTGACCAGCAACCTCTATATCACAATCCCGACACCCCTGCTTCAAAATTATTTCACCCCCAATAGGTGATTGCACACAGATGGGAGATGCTAGCTGAACCAACTCTAGCCCCAAAATCGATGCAAATGCAGAAAAAATAAATGAATGTGATGCACCCGTATCAATCAACACATTAGCAACTGAATTGCAAATCAAGAAAGTACTTTTCACTACTAAAGGCGCTGGTACTAGATTTGGCATGGTAACAGCATACACACGCCCTGTAGGCCTCTGATCTACCTGCTCACCCCTGGGAGCATAGGACTGATGCACTGACTGAGCCAAAGAGGCTCCCTGATTGGCCTTCGAGGCCTGTACTGATTGTGCAGGCTGGTGGCTCTGTGTCTGCCTCGAGCCAGATGTACCAAATGTGCCACCTAACTGTGGGCAAAATTTATTTAGGTGTCTCGCTTGCCCACACTGATAACATATGAGTGGTTGCCATCTTCCCTGACTCTGGCTCTGAGAACGAGCCGAAAACGGTATAGATCGCTACCCTTCTCCTCTCTGCAAGCAAGCTAGAGACTTGTGGCCCAACTGACCACACTTAAAACAAATGAAATCCCCTTGACCACCTCTCTCAGAACCTGAACTCGGCACTGGAAAGATAGACCTCGACTGTGCTCTATAAGACTGCTGGGGGTTAGCACCCCTCTGCCTCTTACTGTCCCCCTGGGCATCCTAACTTCTCTTGAAGCCCCTCATCCTCTCCACCTTAAACTGCATTACGGTTTTTAGATGAGCCACTGCCTCTACAAGGCGTCTGTAATCCCTAATCATCGAACCGGCCACTTTAAACATTAACTATGTCCTCAATCTCTTCTCAAACTCCAAGCAACAGCATTCCATAGTCGCCACAAGCTCAAGTGCAAATCTTGACAAACTAGTGAATGTGGCCTCAAACTTAGCTACCGGTGTATTCAATTGCACTAACTTAGTGAATTGGTCTCTCAACTTCTCCCTAACTGTGGAAGGTAAAAACTTGTCCTGGAAAGCATCGACGAAAGCCTCCCAAGTCCCTCTATTGCGCCCTCGCGCATACTTCCACCATTGTCCCACATCTTCCTTCAGCTGGAAGGACGCCAAGGTCACTCTCAAAATCCCATTTTCGATGCCGAGCATCTCAAACATCTTCACCATCTGCTCTAGCCACTTATCTGCCTTCAGTAGCTCTTTAGGATCACCCAAAAACTCATCCGAATTTGACCGGAAGAACTCTCTCTTCAAAAAAGACGGCCCTACTTCAGTTACTTGGGCCTGGACTTGATTCTCAGTCTTGAGAATGTCCATGGATTCCCGCAATGCTCCGGCCATTTCGTGGGCTAAGGTGCTCATGGCCTGCTGACCAACCGGTTCGGCCACATTGACCTGACCATCCCCTTCTTCCTGTGTCGGAATATCATCCGGTATAGACACTTCATGCCTTCTAGGCCTACCATGCCTACCACCACTACCATGCCTACGTCCTGACATCCTAATGAAGGTAACAAAAGAGATTAGCACATTTATAAATGTGTTTAAGCTAATTCACTCACGTCCTAATACGATAGACAACAGTAATTCACTCCACATAGGCAAATAATCACATAAACACATATGAATCTCATTCCCGGATAATGACCGTCCCGCAGTGTTGTCAGAGTTCCAATTAGAAACAATAGTGATCAAGTGCCTTTCTAATAGGACTCCTAGAAACCCTGTAAACTTAATTAATATCCTAGAAATTCAATCCCATACCCATATAATCACATAAGCATGTTAGCATATAAACACATATCGTTCATACTTTAAGTCTCTAACAAGCGAGACAAACCCATTGTGGCACTAGCCACTTCCCACGTACCCAAAGTATTCAAACCTGGTACGCTTTGATACCAAGTTATAACGCCCAAACAAAAAAAAAATACAATAAATCCAACTCATAAGCGGAAGAATAATAGAAATAAGGTGCATCATTCATTACAGTCCGTTTACAGAAGTTAACACATGCGATATAATTTCGCAAATGTTCATCCTGAATCTTTAGCATGTATTACAATGTTGAGAGGATTGAAACTAAACATATATTCATATGCCCTATTGGCTTACATCTTTCCAAGTCGTGGCTTGGTTACACAAATATGAGCCTAGCTCAATACAATTTAAGACCGTGGCTATACAAAAGAATAAAACAAAATAAAGAAGCTCTTGCTCCTTAAAAGTCTCTCCACATTATTGCCTTGGTAGAGGCATATCCCCAATACCTGAAAATGGTTCCCAAGTACAGTGAGCCAAAGCCTAGTAGAAACATACTAACACAATATATGAGAATTAACAAGAAATAAATATAATGCACATATTTATTGTCTTACGACAAAATCTTTATAACTCTTTCCAAAACCATGTTATGCCAAACTCGCATCTCAATTCATTCGTTTTGGTTCAATAGATACATCTACTGCATTTAACCCATCAATAGAGGTTTTACCTCACAAGTTTCCAACAGATAAAATCATCATACAAATACATTCACTTTTATTTGCCATTTTACGAAAATTTCGTCCGCGGGAATCGGCACCCATGTATACAAATGGTTTTCGGGACTTTCACCCTGGACACATGTGCTAACTTAGTTCAATGGAGTCCATCCCCTTTCTTCTCCTCAAAACATGGAGTATATCCCCTTTATTCTCCCAAATATCATACATATACAATGTATATCATTCATAATCATATTCAATGATAATGGTTAAGGGATTAGTTTCAATTCGCCTAATCCACATGCAATGTCTACAACTATCATGACTATACTCCACCAAAAGCCTAAAGCAGATATTTCAAAACAGATATACAATCTTTATAACAAATAAATTATCAAATTTCCATAGGTGAGTGATTAAACGAATCCAACAACACCATTCATGTATACATCCTCCTAAATTCACATTTTCATACCAATTTCATTATTTATACAAAATAATTATTCAAGACATTTTAGGGCAAAGCTCTTCATTCTTCCAAATATTAACCCAAAGGCCAAAATCAACTATTTTAACACAAGATGACCTCATATAACACCCACATAGATGACCTCAACTATTCAAGATGTCCTCATATGCAAACCCCATAATCATTTATATAACACTCACATAGAAACTCCTCTTTTCAAACTTGAACCCAAACCTTAGGTTTGCTCAAAACAACCCCAAATCTCACCATTTTTACACAACAACTGTAGACGCGCCCGCGGAGGGGGGGGCCTTATGCTACTACAGTTCGGACTCGTGATTTTTTGTCGCGGTTCTTAATCTGAACCAAAGAGTCCAAATCTGGCAAATCGTTTTGAGAAACAGATTTTTGAAAAAAGTAGTGCCAAACTGGACTGCTTTGCCAGATACAGAGTCGCCACCTAAATATTTTAAAATGGGGGAATTTAGGAAACCCTGACTCGGTGCCGAAGGCCACATGTCCGTCATCACCGGAGTTGTCTCGGCTCGGGAGCTTGGGTACGATCGGGGAAAGTCAGCTATGAGCACCCCCTTTCGCCCGATCCGAAGACCGGCCTCTACTAACCGTGATATCCAATTTTGAAAACGTTATGTGTTCTTATTCCAATTATTAGCCTAGAATTACTATGTTATGCGCACAGCAAACAAGTATAGACCAAATCGCCCAAATTGGAACAAAACATTTCATGTTTGTTTTGAAAATGGTTTGCTACTCGCAAGTAGGTCATCCGTATTTGATCCTTATCTGTTGGCCTAATTGTCATCATTGAGGCCTTGGCCCTCCACCGGGTTACAAAATCGGAGAAACCCTCCTTTGAATCCTACCTAGTCGTCTCGAGATCACAGGTTGTAATCTCGATTTGTGCGTTATAGGAGTACTGTGTAACGAAGGCCTCGGCCATCTCCTCCCAGTTCCTTTTGACGAAGTCTTCCAGTTTTGCGTACCAGATGGCCGCTATACCTGACAGGGTCTGGCTAAACAAAGAAAGCTTCTGTAACCTGGTGAGGCCTATCGGCCTTAGTATATCTGAGAACAACCGTAGATGCACCATGGGATCCCCAGATCTGTCAAAATGATCAATTTGTGGCATCTTAAACCGATCTGGCAGCGTCACAGCTGAGTCGGTGTATCCGTCCTCAATGTCTGGAATGGACTTTACTCCCTGTGATTTCTTGAACATCTTTTCCATACATGATCTCACGGCGCATGGGAAACGAGGTACATTTCGTACTCCGAGTGACGGAATGTGTCTCAATTCCCCAGTCACCGACACTCCAGATTACCCATGATGGAGTTAGGTTTTAGCTGTAGTTTCATGTGCATTCATCCTATATTGAGTTGTGCATTTCGACTCCTCGGCCTTCATGCCTCGGTATGCGGTGATTGGTGGCACGGCGATCAGACATGCATATAGTTGTGCAATACATTGCTATGCCCCTTTTCTGCTCTCTGTTGCAGCAAAACGAGGAATCAGTAACTTTTTGGAACTTGGCACGCATTTCAGAACAGGTGTAAACAGAGGCTAATCGGGGCATTCCGGTGGATTTCAGCGCAAGACAATCCGGACATGCATCATCCATCAGAAGCAAGGCAGTCCCTGGCTTGCACGCCAGTTTTACTTGTTTTTTAGTTGAATTCATTAATTAATTAAGAATCTTGTAATATTTTCGGGACTGTAATATTTGGACTGTATTATTTATTTGGACCCTCCGAGTGAGGGCACAACTGTAATAAGTGTGGGTGAGTGTGATGTATGTCTTCCAACCCCACGTCTTTCTCCCTTTTATTTATCCGCTTTTGATGGTTAGATTAGGGCATATTTTCAATTAGCATACAGTATGACAGCATGTTTGCATCATTCATCTGTATTGCATGCATCGGGCTCGGCGCATCATACAACTGCATTGTACTTTCAATTCCAAATTGAATACATGGTAGTTATAGCATTCCATATGCCATCTTAGAATAACCGAGCCTGCTATAGTTGCATTTTGCATGTGTTGGCATTAGGCATTTCTGTACACTTAGGATCATGCATGATTTCTCAATATAGTTTCTATTTTGCTTGGAGTACTCGGTGAGTTTTATGCTTTAGCATCCTTGCATGCGTGTGTGAGTGAATGCCATGATAGCATGCTTACCATGAGGCTATGTGCTTATATGATATTAACTGCCTGAATGCCTGTGGGTGAAGGTCGGGTTATCTGAATTGAGTAAATCATCAAATGTTTCAAGCCTACCTGCGGGTAGCAAAACCTCTTTCAAAAAAGGCAAACAAATGAAATGTTTGTTCCAATTCGGGCGACCCGGTCTATACTTATATGCTGTGCGCATCACATAGTAACCTAGGCCTAATAACCGGTATAAGAACTCACAATGTTTTCAAAAAATTGATATCATGGTTAGTAGAGGCCGGTCTATGACCGGCGAGCGGGGGTGCTCACGAAGTGACCTTCCCCAATC
This sequence comes from Camellia sinensis, assembly GCF_004153795.1. Taxonomy (NCBI): domain Eukaryota; kingdom Viridiplantae; phylum Streptophyta; class Magnoliopsida; order Ericales; family Theaceae; genus Camellia; species Camellia sinensis. The sequence continues at coordinate 1,315,706 of NW_021025866.1, forward strand.
GTATCCAAGGTCCCGAAGCCGAGGCAACTTTGGTGATGACGGACACGTGGCCTTTGGCCACCGAGTCAGAGTTTCCTAAATTTCCCAAAATAAAATATTTAGGTGGCGACTCTGTATCTGGCAAAGCAGTCCATGTTTGGCACTTCTTTCAAAAATCAGTTTCCTAAAACGATTTGCCGGATTTGGACTCTTGGTTCAGATTTAGAACCGTGACTGCGAAAGTCGAGTCCGAGCTGTAGCGAGTCCCCCCCGGGCTTGTTACACAACCATTTATCACAACAATCATGGCATGCATTAAACAACTAAAACAGGTTTTTAGCATGTTTAAAACAGAAGCTAAAGGACTACTTAGATGGCATCTAAGTGGCTCAAATTTAGAGGCATGCACAAGTGCCAAAACAAGGAGCATTGCTACACAAGCTTATGAGGCATTAAAGATGCATTCAAGGCAAACACATAGGCATGAAAATGGGGCTGAAATGACATGTAGGCGACCCCAAATCACCAAATCAATGCAAAGATGTCATACTATACATGCACATACTTAAGGCCAACAAGCCAAAATGCAAGGAGCTATACTAAGCATGCCAAGATCAAACCAAACGACTATGGACAGACCAAAACATGGCAAAGTGAGCACAAAACCTTCACAAATATAAGCCTAAAACATGCTAGAAACAAAGGCACACAACCTAAGGCATGTTAAGGGATCACAAGGCATTACATGGCAACTAAGCTAAGCATGCATGGAGTACCAAAACCAATTTAAAATCATGTTATATTATGGAAAAATAAGCATGAAAAACAGTCTATACATGCTCAACACACACTCAAACATAATGCTCTCTCAAAGGCCAAAACATGCCCTTTTCAAGGACAACAAGGAGAGGGGTGGCCCTCTCCTTCTAGAGACTTCAAGGCACCACCTCCACCACTGAAATCCCTCAAGATTTCAGTGGTGAAGAGCGCCAAACACCAAAGTCCCGAAACTAGCACAAAATAGCACAAAATAAGGCCTTTCAAGGCCTAAGAGGGGTCAAACACCCTCAAATCACAAAACACCCTTAATAAACAATCAAGAGGGTCTAAAAACAGAACTTTTTTGTATTATACACCAAGCTCAAAAACGAATTTTTAGATAGGTAGAAATAGGGTGCAAAAATGGGGAATAAAGGGGTGAGATTCTTACCCTTGAAGCCTTCTTCAACAATGATGCTCCAATGGCCTTCCTTGGCTTGAATCAACACCAAAACTTCAAAATAGTCCTTTAGAACCTCAGTTCCAAGAGGAAGGTGAAACACTAGGTGCTTGTGTGTTAATAGTATGGACTAAAACACACACAAGAGCACAAAAGAGAGGGAAAGAGAGATAGGA